>CAKKOB020000372.1:17505-38526 GCA_918844115.2 Phlebotomus perniciosus | reverse complement strand
ATTCGGGAGAGTTCTCCAGAATCCACTGAAGATTCGGTGCGATTCTAGTGTTAACACCTGGCCAACCTTTCCCACAACCCACGTCTAAATCCACAATAGCCACAGAGTAAAGGAGACCATTATCTGGTGCTGTCCAGAAGACACTTCCGCCAGAATCTCCCATGCAACTGTCCTTACCAGGAGTAAACGTGCACATGTTGTAGGTGGTTAGGTTCCAATAGAAATCGCTGCACAATGAAGAAGAAATAACATCCAATGTAACTTTTTGCAAAACAGACGTCTTTTCCCGCATTATGGATGTATCTCCCCATCCAGCGATTTCAACTTTCTGGCCCAGATACTCATCTGGATCATCCTTGTAGTGTTTCCATGGAAGACACGCCACTCCCACCAGACGGTTTAGGAGAATTTGATCTCTTGTTTTTATCATTGCGATATCGTCCCAGACTAAGGTATCAGTATCACAACCGTTAACGCAAGTATAACTTGCTATGGCGTGCCTAAAATATTCGAGCATCATAAAAAATAAATCCAAATACTCTCAATAAACTGACTTTTTTGTTAGAGCTGTGTCCGTAGAGGTCGCTGTATTGTGTTCTCCAACAATCAGATGGAAAGAGTCAAGAGGTCTTTTTGTCACGCAATTACGAACAGTGAGGGCTCTAAATTCTGATACTGGAATAAGAAAGGTTCAATGGGTTCAATTGATCAAAGATCTTTATAAAAGTTTCTCAAAAAAATACTTAAAACAGCGCCACAATATGGCTGGATCTCTCCTGCCATAACAAGAGCTGCAACCATTGGGAATTCGTTGACTCCAGTTTCAACTCCACCCGCTATTCTTGCCTAAAAATGTTCCATCTTAAAAATTATTCGTTAATTTTAACTATTTTAACACAGTATCTTACAACACTATTCCTCCTGCCACAATTGCAGGGATCCGGCACCGCATTGGCCATACAATCCATGTAACCACCAGTTGAGTTCTGCATAGAATACAACTTGAAAGTCATACGATTGGCCACTGAGTGTTTGAGGAAACTTTTTGTCCCACAGTATTTCGTGCCATCAACGAAATCTCTGGCTCCCGTGCGTGACACGATAAAGTAATCCATCGGACAAACTGGCATAAGTCCACCAGAGATGATAAGATCACAATTGAGTTTAACTATGTAACCGATATCCGATCGTATCATCCACGTGCAGACATCTCCGCCATGGTAATGGTTGTAGGGAATGTGTTGTAGTTTGATGGGAGTCCGATTAGTTCCAACTTTCTGGTCAAAGTCACAATTTTGTGCCAGAAAAGAAGGCAGTAGAAAACTGCACAAGACAACAAAAATAATCCACATTATTTATCACTTTCTAGAAACATACTGTCTTGAGTTGAGATCATGCGTTTCTTTATATCTGCCAGATCTGTAATTTTTTATTTCAATATGCAAAATAATTGGGGACAATAAAATGGCAATTGAATGTTTTGTCTTTGTTTATTCAAATAGTTATAGGAGAAATAGTCAAAATTTGGAACTGAGTATTTTATCAGTTGGTCCATCCAAGCAGTTGATCTTACTCATTCTTTTTTGACCTCTTTCCTGAACGCTCAAGAATTCCTCTCATTCAAAAGTATTCATCACACAAAAATAGAGGAGATTGGGGATAATTGGGAAGAATTATTTAGAAGATTTAGAAAAAAAATGTATCTATTGCTTTGCTAATTTTACCCTTCAATTCCATATTTTTCGGCGAATAATAAGCAAAAAATAGCTGATTTTATTTGTAGTCATTGCCCCAGCTTCCCCTAATTGAAAATTTCAGCACATTTTTAAAATTTCACGAAATATTCAACATTCAACGTCTGTGAAATTTTCATTCCCGCCAAAGCTCTCATAAATTTAACCTCACTTTAGAGTCTGTTTGTAAACAAAACCTGGTGCTCACGTGGAACTTTTCTCACTTAATTTTCGATAAGAATTATCAGTAAAAGGTAATGCCAAATCATATGATAAGTAATCCTTTATCAAAAGACCAATAAAATTATTGCATGATTCTTGCAGATGGACTCGCATTCTTCCCAATATGACTCATCCATTGGGGGTCACGTTGATGTTCCGGACACCGAGAGCACCTTCCAATACGCCGAGAAGAGACTCCCTGAGTTGGCATCCCTCATCAGCACCGTGAAGAATCCCACCAAGAGCAAACTCATCTTCCAATCGATGCCTCGGCACATGCGTCGCCGGACAGCAGCTCAGAATCCCAAGCGACTGCCGGTGCGCCTCCGGCAGGGTCACATGTCGCAGTTGCGGAAAAGCGGCACACCCACTGAGAAGAAGAGACCATCACGGAAGTATCGTCGACGCGCCAGTAATCTCCGGAAGGAATACGCACGTCGACAGATGAAGAGCTCCTGGCTGGAGACTCACATCTGGCACGCCAAGCGCTTTCACATGGTGAAGAAATGGGGCTACAAGATCCCCTGGGCGCCGTGTGACAAGAGCTACAGGGCTTGCTATCGAGCTTCCATGAGGCACTGCCTCATCCAGGATGTCTCCTACCTCACTTGCCTGGAGATCAGAGGATGCCTGGAGGAGTTGTCACAGTTGAAGCGACTCTGTAATCCCACTGAACTCTCCTTTGTGGCCAGGAGTTTCCTCTCCGGCGAACGAGAGGGCATTGTGGATGTTTTTCAGCGTGACAAGTATCCCTTCGGCGCAATTGGGCAGGTGAGCTTCTTCTGGAAGCCTCCAGTTCAGGATGAACTTCGCATCTTGTGGATGTTTGTTCATCCAGCATTTCTCGAGGCCATCAAGCGTCAACTGACAGAACTCTTCAGTCTCCAGAGAACTCAAGATACCCAAATGGATGACAACGAAGACCCACCGGATTTCACGAATGCTTCCGGAAGTGTTCAGATTCGCGACTTGAGTCAGAAAATCAATAGATTTCGCCTCACTGGACCACTGTCGCACTCTGTCCTGAGTCACGCTCTCAAGGGCAAGGAGAATCCCCGGATAGAGACAGATGTGAGTGAGGAAGCCCACAAGGCACAGCAGAAGTACTGGAGGGAAATTTCTAATCTCACCTCACCAGCTGAATTGCCCTCCAACATGATTCTAGCACTTCAAGTTGAGGATCCTCGGATAAATCGACCACAGAAGCGAACCAAAGCCACTCCCGAGGGAAGCATTTTGCCAAACACAATCCTGAGAATCCCACCACTGATCAACATCTCTGCTCTCTGGGATCCTGTTGTGAGGAGACGTCTGCCACAGGACATAATGAACACAGAGAAATACAATGAGAAACGCCGGAAAGAATGTCTAACTCCCGGCGAGAGATGCCCCTTCGAGGAGAATCTCCAAGCTATGCCACTTCTTCTCGTCCAACGGCCAGGATGTCAGGGCTTCGCTAGCGGATGGGACGTCATCGTGCTGCAAGGATATGGTGTTATCACATGGATCTCCCTGATAATGTGGGGCGCCCGAGCTGGTGGATGGCGAGACACCGTATCGATACTGAGGGAGCTCGGGAGGGAAGCTTTCCAACCAGACACCGAAGCTGGAGCGACGGAGGACACTTCGCAAGCAGAAGAGTTGCTAGCAAAATACTTCCGGAAGCCAGCGAAAAAGCGTCCAAACTACACGAAACTCTCCATTGCGTGTCCCTTTCAGTGTCCTTGGGAGCAACTGGTTGATGAGTGGTCCCAGAGTCCTGCGGAGTCCTTCTACGTCCTGCGCGACAGGAGGATACTGGAGCTGTGCGAGAAGGCGCTAAAGTACCAAGTGGCCTTGAACGCCATCAAATTAGAGGAATCCGTTCTTATTCCCGTCTCCGTTCGCATGATTTCCCGCGGGAATCCCGGGAATTTCTCTATCCTCGCATTGCCCACGGCGCAAGAGCTGAAGCATTCAGGAGAACGAGATCCTCTTTATACAGAGCCTCTGGTTAAAGATCCTCGTCAGAGAATGAGAAACTCCCTGAGATTGAAGCACAGACGCTTCCTGAAGCAGCAAAGACGACTGAGAGTACGAGCCAAGAGGAAGGAGGAAGAGAAATCCAATGAGAGAGTGAAGATCCCATGGGAAAGATCCCAAATCGTGGCTGCGGAGTGCATTAAATTCAAGGAGAAGATGCAGGAACTGTGGTTGCCTGAAAAACCGACCAGCATCAAGGATCAGTGTTCCAGGACGGTAATTGGGTATGTAACACAATGTGATTTCTCATTCACCGACTCCATTGTGTCTGGCATTGGCTATGTCACATGGAATGGCTTCCGGGAGCTCATTGAGACCTGCCGGAAGCGCAAGCAGGTCACAATCCTGGTCAGAGGTACGAAAACTAGACATTATCGAGGTGGAAATATCTCTATAAAACTTCAAAAATAATCCAATTCGAAAGTTTCTTTCGAAAATAAACTCGAATTTTCACTCTTCGAAATCTTTCGAACTCGAAATATTTCCCACGAATGATCCTATAAAAACAAACTCTCAATTCTTTACTTCGGAACGTATTCATTTCAATAATACATAGAGACATTTTGTAATACTTTTATAACATTTGGAACTATACATAAAATATACAAAGAATTTATAAACATCTCATAAAGTGCTAATTTTCCACATTCTCTGTGTTAATTTTTGATGGTCATCAGCGCACAATTTCCAAAGAGACAATATATTTGATTATAAAGTGGTATTAAAATAGTTTGAAAAAGTGCGTAGATCCTCTTGTACAATTTTTCCCACAGGCAATTTTTATCCAGCCTTGCTTATTCATTATCGTTGAAAAGGCGATGAGAAAGCCAACAGAAGGATCCTAATGATTCTTCTTTGCAACAGAGTTGTAACTTGGAGGCTGCTCCTAAGAAGACAAAAAATTCGATATCACTTTCGAAATCATATTCGAAGTCGATCAACCAATCACAGCCGGCACAGCTTGTGATTGGTCGGTCACTCAGTCACTTACATAGTACGCTGGCGGAGGCGGAACGTAGGCTGTCTGAGGCTGATTAGGATCGTAGTAGGCGCTCTGGGCGGCTTCGGCCTCTTTTGAATCTGCAAAAGACGTATCGTTGGGATTAACTCATCTCACACAGTCACTTCACCAAAATCTACTCTGTGGTGGCTGCTGTGGAGCCGCAAATCCCATGGCACCGGGTGGTGCTGATGGATATCCTGGTGCTGCAGCATTAGGGAATCCTGGGCCCGCTTGCCATCCCATGCCTTGTTGTTGAAAACCTCCTGCGCCTGGATAGCCTCCGGCAGCTGGTCCGGGATATCCACCAGGCGGTGCTCCCGGGTATCCTGGGTATCCGCCTGGGGCACCCGGATAACCATTCTGCTGTGGGGGCGGCTGTGGATAGCCGAATCCACCTCCACTGGGTGGTGCAATGCCTGGATAGGGTGGCGGATTGGGTGTCATGTAGACAGTATCCTGGGGCGGCTGATTGGGAAACGCCGCCGACTGGGGCACCCATCCGTAGTACCCAGTCGGATTGGGTGTATACGCCGGCGGTGGAGCCGCATACCAGTCACCCGATGGAGCCTCATAGGGTGGCGGGGCGTCGTGATGGTAGTTACGCCTGGCCATCTGAACGGCCCTCAGCATCGCCTGAGCAAAATCAATGGCGCCTCCCGCCTTAAACAGCAACTTAAACTTCGCCTCTCCCACGAAATTACCATTCTCCTGGGCACGCACCTTGCCCTTGATGTAGTTCGCCCCAAAAACCGGTTGCTCAACTTCCACCTACAAGCGTTAAGTGGGAATATTAAAATTCTGGGAAATAATATTCTCCCCAAATAATTTATTGTAAGACGGGTAAAACCATGTAACTTCGTACGGTTTCTGACTTCGAATAGCCCATAATACTGATATACGAGGTGTTCGAAGTCAGAAACCGTTCGAAGTTACATGCTCTTATCCTAAACAGATGTTCTGTTTTTCGAAATTAATGAACCAGTGGTTTTGTCAGGGATAGGTTTCCCTGTTATTGGCAAAACCCCGTGAGTTTCCTTGAGTACAAAGCTGTGCTTGTCTCTCTGAGATGAGAATAAACAGTTTTATCTCACAATAAACATATTTCAGCGAAACTTCTAGATTCTCTAGATTTCTCAAGACAAATTGTATGACTAATCAATAAAAGTGTACGTCATTGTAAAATTGCAAACTTACATCGTGCAGCGACACGAAGGGGAAGCTGAAAGATTGCAACGGATCTGAAGCTTTGTTGCTGTTAAAGATCATCCTGTGTGTGGTCAAGTAGCAACGACCGACTTTGGTGCCTTTGAACATGGGGCCACTCTGACCTGAAAACTCCATCGACACGCTATCGCTGAACAACAGAATGCTGGAAATGAGGGAACATGAAAGTGAGATTCTGGGTGTTTCTCAATGGGTCAGTAGCGAAAGTGGCAGATGGACAAAAAGTCATGCAACTCTCAATGGTCTGCGGTAACCAATTCCACGCTGATGCATTCCATAAGTTGTGCAATATATTTTTTTTCTCCACCATCAACTGGTGTGACACAATGGAAGAGAGCTGCGCAATTTTTATCGTCATCTTACCAGCTTTTTTTTTCGCCCAATCCAAATCACTCACCTCTCTCCAGCGTGAATGAGAACGCCATTGTTGGCGTGAGCCGTGTTCACAGACATTGCTCCTGTCTTCTGAAATATCCCTTTCACTTGAGATTCACGCAGAAATGCCTCAAAGTCACTTCAATTCTCACTCAATGAACAGGGAATTCCAGAGAGAGATCCTATCACTTTGACTTGTACTGTCGTACTGTCACTCTTTTCATACACGAAACCCACGAAGCCCTCGGCTAGAAGAAAGTTCCAATCCGACCAGAAACGAGAAAGTGGTCTGATTCCGCTCAATCGATGAGCTCTTCGTGTTCAAATGTTTAATAACGGACAAAGGCATGTTGCGTTTAAATTTGATTGAGGCATTACCGGCATTACAGCCACAATAGATTGAGATTGGATTCCCTAAATTCTATTCACAAGTTTGGATTTTGGATTCTGTAAAATTCCTCTGTATTTGCTCGTCTTCGTAGATCACATCTTTTCAGATTAGAGGCACGAGAACTTGTAGAACTCCTAATTCTATGTTTCAGTAGGTAAACAAGGATCTCAACCACGCCACGAATTCCCATCTCACTTAAGGCTTTCTCTTCCAAGTCAGTCAATTTGATTTACGAAGGACCTTCTTTTTTTGTTCCAATTACGTATTTATCAATAGATCTCTTCTTAAAACGCACGGAATACTCCAAATTTTTGAAGTTAAAAATCCATTCATTCACAGGATTCGCAGTCTTCTCATGAGATCTTATATTGTTCAGCTCCTCTGATATTTTCGCACAAGCTTTTCCTTATATGGACGTAAGATTGTCTTTGGCAGCTGGATATGAAGTCAGCATGTTAACATATGTTCATTGCTGTTTCGTTACACGACATCCTTTTAGCACGAATCTCACCAGAAACCTTTAGTTTAGTTTTCCACCCCGTTTTTTGCGCAGGATAGTTTCCGGAGCCACTGAAAAGAAAAACAAACAAAAAATATAGGTTATTAAGCATCGCGAATAGTCAATCATGTTCTTCGATGCTCATTTCTCACGATGAAACTTCTTGTTATAATTGCAATTTTATGCAATTTCCGAAACATTTTACTGTTTTAGTCAGATAATCCATAGCTCTCATAGGTCCCATAATTAGGTCAGATTGAAAATCAAGTTTAGATCCTAATAAGAGAAAGTACATTTATGATACCGAATGTCGGGTTCTTTTACAGCTTTCTTGCTACAGCTTAAAAGACTGTCGTATTTGCTGGAATAGAGAGATGTGGAGGAAAATTCTTTGTTACTTTGAGCTGGCAGTCCCCGTGACCTTTCTATAGATAACGCTTCAAGAAAATGATAATAGTCTATGGAAAGTGAGAAACACCTTTAAATAAATTGATATAATAATTGTTGAAGTTCAACAAAACTTTAAAGATTACAGGATTCTCATAATACCATTTCAGAAAAAGTTTCGCTGCCAAGTTCAAGAATCATGATGAAGAGACGAAGTTAATTGCTTGAGTAATTATGTCTGCGTAAACGTAAACCATAAATTTAATTCATGTAAGATGATGCAAGATGATGAATTCTCTCTCTAAATCTTTGATAAGTTCTCTTCATTTCACCGTCAATTTGCACCCCTGCTGTTGCACTACAATATATTGCAAATTGGAGGGAACCGGTGGAAGCTATATAGAGAGTTTCAATGTCACATCCAAATAAATAATCCAATGAGTGTAACTGGCACCCACACTGCGTGTGAGAAATTGTGGCTGTGCATCCCACCTCGGCCCATTCACAAGCATACACACTCTCAACGGTGCCGCGGATACCACAGTGTCTGCCAAGACGGGTGTCCGGTGACGTAGTCAGGCGCATTTCAGGAGTGTGATCACAACAAAAGCTCTCTCATGCTCTCACCCCTGTCGCCAAATCGATGAAAGCGCGTCGCCGCAGGAGGGAGTACTCTCTAGAACAATTTTCCACCATACCCGGAAAACTTGTGAGTGAGTGAGAGAACGACATCAGTTTTTTGGAGGAATGCATCGGGTGTTGTGTCTATAAATAAATATTTTGTTTATCGCCAGAACAATCTTCTGGCTCCTCCAGAATTTGTCCAATTGATAAAATTGTGATCAGCCCGTGAGTAGCCGTGCACTGGGTGTCACCCCCAAGTAGCCGGTGGGGGGTTCTCTGTGTCGCGCAAAAGACCAGACACCATATAGAAAAATGCAGTAGGAAGTATATAGATAACCAGAGCGCAATGTGAGCAAATTGTGTGGCGAAAATTCACGGGACGTATAAATCAACTTTATAGGAAAATCCTCTTCATAGAGAGAGTTAAAGTGAGTACTTATCAAATTTTGCATCTCCATAGACACTTTAGTCTTGTCTTAAAGTTGCGGGATTAAAGGAGAGGGTGGAGGGCGCAAAAGAAAATCTGGTGAAAGTAAATCCACTTTTCACATTTCCCCATCAGATTCTTCCATCGAAGCTCAAAAGTGCGTGTAATCATGGAGAGGGAGAGTGCACATCATGAGGATGCAGACACAACCGGTGACTTTATGAACACATATGAACCCCTTAGTGGTTCACGACGTCACTATGAACCATCAGAGAGTCCAGACACAGACACAGGACCGCCCAAGGATAGGAAACATATCGTCTACTTGGCCCTCCTTACCGCGGGAATTGGTTTCGTTCTGCCGTACAACAGCTTCATCATTGCTGCTGACTACTGGCAAACGAGATTCCCAGGCAGATCTGTCGCCTTAGACATGAGCATGACATACATTCTCGTTGCTTTCGCCACAGTTCTGCTCAACAATGTCTTTCTCTCGCTGGTCCCCTTCAAGATTCGCGTGCAATTTGGTGAGTGTTCTGCCCTTTTGGCCACAAAACCAATCCTCCCAGAGCTCACAGAGTAACTTTGAAACTATACATTTAACAAAAAAAATGTCTGGCCCTCATCCAAGTCAGTGCTTCATCATCTCAAGAATCTTAGAGGCGCCGTGATATACGCAAAGTGCAAATAAGTTCCTTAACACTAGAACGTCGAAATGTTTTAAGTTTGAACTTTATCAACCAATATTTTTCTAAGACTAGATGATACATCTGTTTTAGTTACGATTACTCCTTCATATTTAAGTCTTTGCTTTAAACTAAGATTGGACTTAGGACCTCGGCAGACCTGCGCTTAGCGTGGAGGCTTAGCATCTAAAACGAGGCTCAGAGTAACGATAGACCTGCGTTTATCAAGGGAATTTACTTAGAAACATGCTCTGGTGCTTAGGCAAAGCGCGATCCGTACAGACTACAGTATAAGTCCCTTTTTAGTCACTAATCTTCCACGCTAAGCGCAGGTCTGTCGGAGCCCTAAGATACATTCCACAGAGCGACCCAATTAGTTTCTTGTCTGGAATTCGTGAGTTATGATGTCTACACGCGCTGCCAGAGAGCTTTAAGTCAAACTCTACGAGGGAAGACTAGAGGGATGTAATAACTGTGAAATGTTAGTTTTATAGTGGGTTGCGTTGGGTTGTGTGATATTTCAAGTTTATCCAGCATCTAAGGAGGAAAATTTAATGAACTCTAAATTAATTAAAATTAAAGGATATACGGTGAAAAGCACTTGAATTGAATACCAAAAGATCTGGGCTTTCTTCTAAAATCTTAAAAAAAAATCTTCAAAAAAATTGCAAACACAAAACCAATGACTGGAAGAAAGGGTTCTGTTTGAATTTAAACTGAAATTAGGATAAATATTGAGTTTTGGCAGATAAACAACCCTTTGATCAATGGCTAATGAAAATCTCCACCGTAACTTTTCAATCAAAATGTTTTTTCTCTTTTCAAATAAATCAATATATTCGCAATAAGACATAATAAAATGCAAAGTAATTTCCTTAATGTGCAATTAGATATCTCTAGGTTGTTTTCCTCTTTCCCCATATAAATTTTATAGAAGCATTTATAAGGGAACTGGGTAGTAATAATAAGGGATAAGAATCTTCCAATTTCGGTTGGTAATTTAATCGAATTCTGTTTCCACTTGCAGCAAAACACATTTCCAACTCCCTCACAATTATATAAATGCTTTTCTGTTTTCTATATATAAAAGAAACGCCAACTTACTGGATACTCATTGTCGTATTTGGAGCATTTATATCAAGTTTTCCCAATGTGTAATTTCTTCGTTTTCTCGTTTCATCCTCCCATTTATCCCCACATCCATTCACCGACATTTCTATTTCATAGCGCTTCGGAACTTCTTGCAGATTTTCTTTCACACGGAAATCCGCTTCAAACCACCCCAAATCATAATAAACACTAACTGAGATAAAGAATTGGACGCCGTTTACGATCCGCATTGTTTCATTGAATGGAAACACATCTTTATTGAGAGAATTGTTCCTATTCTCATGAGTATCACTGTGTAAGGGAAAATGATGGAAAAAAGAGACAAAGAAGTGACAATGTTCTCCAGAAAACTATATGTTGAGAATGTTTTTTTTTTTTTATAAAACCACCCAAGGATCTCCAGCATCTCCATAAAGGTGTCTTTACACTAAGTTTTCACTTTGCATCATCGTCTTTTTATTTATTTTTTTAAGAGATCCCTTTTCCTTGCCGTCTCGCCTCCAGCGAACACTATAGACATTGCATTGGAAATTGTTGGAGGGCAAAATTTCACCACCTCTGCACATTCTTCTACAAAATTGTTACACTTCACCATTTTACACTCTCCCTGTCTCCCAAATAGCCGTGAGCAAAAGAAAAGAGTATCTCCTTGGAATGCGCCGTGTGGGTGGGTTTGGGCGATAAATGGTGGAATTTGCTTGCCAATGACACTAGAAATATAAACTCCATTGGGGAATGCTTTTCACCTCTCTTTTTTCTTGGCAAGTAACACCGGATACGTACAACTACTTGTGCGGTGAAACAGCAAAAGGAGAAGAGGAGCAAGAAAAAAATCACAAATTTATGTCGCCAATAAAAACACCTCCATGGAATTGTGGGTTCTCAGAGACACCGCACCAGTATATTCTTTCTCCTTCCAATTACATTCATTGCTGGGTTGGTTGTTATAACTTGCACTTGTTCCAAAGGTGGACCAAAAACCATCTCAACTCGCTCTGCATATCACCATATATGATATATATATTTTCATTTTTGCATACTTATGTACATAATAATTTATATGGAGCTCATAAACCTCACAGTTTATGCATATTGTGGCGAAGAAGAGCAAAAGGACTCGCCTGTTGAACTGTGCAAACATATATTATAACAACACACAACTGAGTTTCATGTGAATGCGCTTTTAAAAGAGTTCAACTCGAAAGTTCATGAGAATAAAGGCATCATTCAACGGTGGGTTCATTATGAGCTTTCCGTGATAGTTAAATCTTCTACCACCACCTCGAAACAGCACAAAATATGAATTCGGCATTTTCACTCTGTCTATATAACATCCAAACACAAAACACTGTGCTAAAGAGCTTCAAATATTATAGTTGGAGAATTTGCATGCATGAGGCAAATATCAATGGCGCAATAAGATATGATGAAATGTTGTGTTGTTGTGCATGTGCAAATTTTTGGTTAATAAACATCCCTATCTCGGTCACAGACCCCAAAACCACACAATACTGTAATAGATTTACACAAACTCCGACAATTTGGTGGTTTCAAAGACCAAATGACATATTATTAATGTTTTCAAGAAATCCAACCCATCTACCAGGTAATATTGAAAACCATGAAATTAATCGTCAAGCGAGAGATACCTTCAAAAGCTGACTGCAGAATTCTCAGAACAACGAGAGAATTAAAACGGAGCATTGCTGGAGAGATAATCTGATAGTCTTGCATAAGAAGATAATTTGCAATCCTCTTAGGTGAAACAACTGAGGAATAAACATGTTGCTATGCGAGAGTTGAGTTATACAGAAATGGCAATAATTTTGCATTTACGTTGGGTTACATTCATTTTATACAAAGTGAAAAGAGCTGAGAAGTTTAAGATTCAACGAGAAGAAAATGAAAATCTGTAATTAAAAAAGGGGGATCAGTTACAAATAAAACCCAAATAATACATTTTAACTTTAGTCTGAAAATGCCAAATGCTTTTCAAGCTTATAAACTTTCAATGAAATAGGGGAGAACTGGGCTATTTGACGGAATATGACTTACGATCTTTTTATAAAGCAAAAATTCAAATTTTAAGATAAAATTTATCAATTTATTTTCAAAATTAAAAGTTTTTGCAAAAACAAAAATTCTACACTAAAAATATAAGATTCCGTCAATGCCAGAACAGCAAACCATTAGCCTAGGTCTAAAATTTAGATTAAATATCTTTTATGAAACTTCCCTTAAAACCCGACTAACTCAAGAATTTCATAGAAATCGCTCTGTCATGATAGCAGAGACAACTTTCCACGCGCCAAGGCGAAATGCAATCAAACTTCTTGAAGTTCTCACGTTGTCAAGAATGTGAACTCTTGTTAAGTTTCCCACCCATTTACACCCAAAAGCCCTCTCCCCTAAAACTCCACGTGTGTTGAGCAATTCATTGACCACCTGAGTGCATGGAGATTCTCTCTCGTATGTGACAGCATGCGGGAGGAAGGGGGTGGGATAAAAAGACACAGAATAATGTCTATGTCATTGTGCCTTGGGAGTTTAGGCAGTGTGTTAACCACCTATCCGGAAGGACATATAATGGAAGTGAAATTACTTGGAAACTTTTCGGTTACAAGGCAAATTTTAAGTTTTATGGGATTTGCCAACTTCCTTTCTCATCATTTCTTTAGCACGAGGATGACAAGACTCTATTGTATGAGCGAAGGTGGAGCTTCGGGGCTGGAATTTTCGGTCTAAAATCCCCCAAAACCCCTTTTTGGTAAAATTTTCTTCAATACCCCGTGTTTGTCCGTTAGTTTTCAAAAGCACAACCCTCCTCCCAAAAACTATTATAATTCTCAATAGATTTAACTCTCTCTCGTCTAATCTATTCAGCTACATTTTATGTTAAATTAATCATGTTGAGAATAGATAGTTGAGGAGACAATGGAAGGTGGTGAATCGGAACAATAAGGACTATAAACAGCCCTTATATCGTTTATCATGTCTAGGAGATTTAATTGCAAAATTATCTCTTCAAAGTATTGATTAAACAATTGTTTCACTAAATGAACAATTGAGGAAACTTTTAACTTTAATCTTGATCAACTTTTTATCATCAACATATAATTTGCATTAACCGGCCTGAAACTTTAAGGGTGAGTTACTGGTTTTCTTGTGATAGAACTTAAAGAAAATACTATACAAAATTCCCTAAAATTGCGAAATAACAATTCCAGATCCAAATATAAATCACACAAGTTACCAATTGTTTGCTTAAACTCACGTGAAGCGTGCCTTTTTGAAGAAAAGAGAAAATATCGAAATAATGATGGTGAAAATAAGACGTTGTTTATTTATTTTTCTTCCACGGATTGCATTCTTTGAAATAATATTTTCCATAAAAAATAAAAATAACTTGTAAGGTATATAATAACGTGTGTCGTATCATCTGAAACTTTTGTATAAACATCCCTCCTAATTGGCAATTTTCCTTTTTATCAAACAAATAAACATTTCAACCATTTGAGAGAGAGAAACTCGAAAAAAAGATAATACGGAATGTTCTTCTTTTCCCACAATTCCATTCGCAATTCAATTATATCGTGGATTGGCGCTCAAGCACACAATACGCCCTCGTTAGGGGCAAGTACATGCGGTAATGGTTGAAAATCTTGTTAAAATAACTTCCACAAATACGCCACCGGGGGTGAGCATATCAAACTTTTCTCCAGTTGAATATGTCAACGAGGGTAATTCTGTCGATGATATTCATGAATTGGAGGTTGTCACATAAAGAAAAAATCCCACCGTCGCAGCTTCATGCGACATATTTCACGGGGAGATAGAAATCATTCAGTGGCCCATTCACACGGAAACTCCGCTGCCTATATACAATTGTTCGCTGTTATGATCGCCATACGCCAAAGTGGTTGTTTGTCAATTGCATATTTTCGCACAGGCGGGAAATCGATAAGTCGCCAGCATTTTGCAGTCTATCTGGATTGCCACCCCACGAGCTCCAGGAACTCAATGGGGATGGTTTCCAGTTGACCAGTGATCGGCAACCAGACTGTTTCATGGCAATTCAGTGGTTTATCTGATACGCATTTGATCACTTCCCGTCATATTTCTGATACATTGAACAACACAATAAATAACCGAATACGACGCAAAATGTGACGATATAATTTAGTTGTAGCACATTTTAGGAACCAAACGGGGAAAGAAATATGCTTAGAGGCTCTACAGAAGGTTTAATTCAAAAGTTTTTAATTGGAAAGTAAGTATAATAAAATTCAAGATTTATTTTTTCTGTGTAAAACAATGAAGATCAAATAAGTTCATCATAATTTTTAACGAGGGGTATACATTTGAATGGAAGTCCGTTAGAGCTCTTGGCAGTAGAATTGAAAAGCTAAGTGAAGTAAAATTTGAAAAGCAAGAGCTTTTAAGAAAATTCCTAACTGAAAGCTGTTTAATTTTCTGCCGAAATTTACGCGCGTAAAAAAAATTGGAAAATTTGTAAAGCTTTCTGATAATTTTTACAGCTTATGAAGTTCTCACTAAGCTTTTGTAAATTTTCTTAAAGCTTCCACAGAAAGCTTTGGAAATCTTTATTAGAAAACTTTTTTAGAAAGCTTTTTCAAAAAGAAAAAAACATAGGAAGCTTTTTTGAAAAATTTCTTATTTGAAATAGGAAGCTTTTTCGAAAGCTCTAAATAGCTTTCTTAGAATCTATATAAGGCTTTAGAATAGACAATAAAGTTGATAGGATGAAAGCTCTTGAAAGCTTCCAAATTAGAGCTTTTATGAGCTTTTCTATAAAATATGGAAGTGCTGGAAGTGGTGTACGTCTTTTTGACCATAATATCTCCCCTTTGTTTTTTAATAAACTATAAACTTCTTTCTTTATGAAAGCTTTTATTAAAGTTTTTATAGCTTTAAGAATTCGAATAGCAAAATACTGACATAATTGAACATTGGACATTCAACTTCATTTTGAATAAATAATACTCCAATTATATTATAAATATTTTCGTTCAAATTCAAGTGTTTGGGAATATTTATGGTATGAGAAATTTCAGATTAAGCTTTCTTTTTTATACCGAGAATGTCTCTTATAGAAACGTATTTGTTTCTCTTTAGAATTATCTATTCAGTCGGATCTTAAGCTTAAGGGCGCTTTTCGGGATAAACAGAGTTGGAAGAAGACATAGAAAATCTCTATCTCGATGGACTGTCTGAATTTCTAAGAAAACTTCGACAATGCATTTTCGAGAGAGAGAGTAATCTATCAAGTGAGGAGCTTCAAAATACGGGTTACCATTTGACTGAGAGGAAATTGAAAATTTCTCTGTGCACATCTCTATTGTTCCAAAACTTCGTGCCTTTCAAAAGGTTCCCCAATCATCAAACTTACGTTTCGAAAGTCAATCAATTCTGTGATAAGAGTTCCGTCCGTTCTCTGAAACTCCAAGGTAATAACATCATCACTGACATTGGAAGTTATTGTCTCTTGCACCACTTCGCCTCCCTGAAAGGACAGAGAAAAAAATAGCCATCAAGGAAATGACTCAGAGTATTTCTGCTCGGCATCACAACGAAAAATCTTAAGTGCATGGAAAATCGTTAATATACTTAAGAAGAAGAAGACCTTTCACTCCATCCATTCCATCTCATTTTGTCAAATAATACTCTATACTAGTCAACCTCTGCACCTGCCCCACGGGGGGATTATCTGATGTTTGCTTCAAAACCAACTGATATAATGACCAAGAAAGCCAACATTTCTGTCCATTGAATCCATTGTTGTAGCACCATTCAGCTGCAACATTATTCATATATAAACTCAAGCAGGATTAGCTTTTGTGATAGATGAGAAGCTCCTCTGTCGTATCTGTATGGAAAATGGCTTCTGGTATACACTTTGTAGAACGAAGAGACAAAATGATGAGGGGTTCAGGGAGTTCACACATCATTCAATAGACAAGGAAACTGTATTACAACATAAACAGACAAAAAGGATTGCTTCTGGGTTACACGAACAATAAATATTATAATAGTTTAGTGCGCTTTCAGATATTTAAACATCGATATCAGCAATCAATTTCTATTTAATTCAACCCAATTATCATTTATCAAGCGACACAAACATTAATTTAATATCACACATAATTAGGTGGACTATTTTCTCTCCCAAAAAACCCAATAACCATATATGTACCTACATATATATTTTAGGGTATTTGGCAGGGCTTCAGCATCATGACAAAATAATGCCAAAGCTGGTGTGTCTATGAGATAGACGGATCAGAGTGGAAATGTAAATTTCATTAAGCTCCTCAACAATACTTATTATATAAAGAATAATCATATTTCCTTTTTATGTCTCTCACTCGTGGGGTTCAAGTATATAAAGTAAAATAGAATACACATAGACATAAATGCGCTGATATCACCCATATATGGAGTGTGGACATTTTTACTGTGTCATAATTTTAGTGCCGAAACTCTTTTATGTGCAAAGAGCAGTGTAATAGTTGAGTTACATGATTTTTATTAACTTGAAATTAAAGAGATAGACATAAAAATAAGAAATTTCTTGGACAATTTCAAATTTTACATTAGTTACATGAAAAAGCTCAAGGGGGGTAATTATGATCAGAAATAATGTACATTTGAATGGAAGTGTGGTTTCGGAAGTTCTCGCCAAGATTTTGAAAATTCTAGAGAGCTTTTGCAGATTTTCTTGAAGCTTTCATTTTTTAGTAACCTTTCTTATAAAGCTTTTTTAGAAAGCTTTCTTAGAAAGCTCCAACGTTAGATAACTTACTTAGAAAGCTCTAGAAGGTTTCTTAGAAAGCTGTTTTAGAAAATTTTTTTAGAAAGCTTTCTTAGAAAACAATCTTTGGAAAGATTTCATAAAAAGCTGTAATAGAAATCTTACTTAGAAAACTCTAGCTTTCTTCTAAAGCTTTTTTAGGAAGCTTTTCTTTGGAAGTATTTCTAAATACCTAAAGCTGCAGCTGTCTTTGTAATGCTTTTTGTCAAAGCTTTAGAATACTGTTAAGAAAATAAAATTTATAGGACGAAAGCTCTCCAAAGCTTTCAAATTAGAGCTTTGGGAATCTTTTCAACAAAATGTAGAATTGTTGGAAGTAGTGTACGTCTTTTTGACCATAATATCTTCCCCTTGGAAGAGCTATTAGAAAAAGATGTAGGGTGGGGTTGACCAGGATGGGGTGCCCCATAACCCTGGATTGTAGGAGATTCTATTCTTTCCTACTTTCTTAAGAATCTCATACAAATCAGCGTCACTTTCAAGCATTCAAACTTGAGAATTTTCATCAGAAAATTTAAATCAACAAGACAATGTAGAACTATAATAAGAGACAAAGTTTCTTTAAATGAAATGTTGCTAGCCTGTACATATACATATTAGCCCAAGTAGTGTATTCAGAAATTTATATATCGAATAACGTGTGTCACGTTTCAGAAAAGTCATTGTTTTGCCACAAAAAGGCAGCTGGGAAAAACAATTATTATAAGCATCTAAAATTGATGTTCATGAGTATTTCGTGTAGTTACAAGGGTCGTTGTTGGACTCTAAATACATTCAAGCTTTCAAGTTTCAGCTGAAAAACAAATTAGAAACATTCCGAGATGGCCCACATGAATCCCAGCTCCCAAATCTCTAATCTATGCGTTCGCTTTGCATTTTTCCTCCCATTAGACGACCACGCAAAAGATTTATCACATGCCTTATTATGTAGACTTAAAAAGCGTGTTTAATTAAAATTTTTACTTTGGAGAATTTCTTTGGTAATCCTCTTATGCGGAATTCTACTCAAGCAATTAAAAACTTGTTATACTCACGGGCGTTTAGGATTTTGTGGTTAGATTCCCTTCCTATTTGGTGGGTTATATACCTCTAAAATAACAATCATACTTCCTTCCAAAAGCACATTTTACAACCCTCATTTTGCACTCTCACGGTTAAGGGGGGCGTTATATGGAAAATCAAAAAGAAACAGATGGAAATTCTCTTTACTCTAAGAATAATACACATAATATGGAATGTAATTTTGGGAAATCATAAAAAGTATGACGTTACATAAAAAGGGCACATACAACATGAGATGAAACAATTTGAGAAATTTCACTTCACTCTGGAAATTGTTTTCTGGGAAAAAGCAATGCAAATAAACATGGAAAACGGGAATTTCCTCAATTTCTTCCGTATACTCTTGAGTATATGTCTAAAAATAGATATGCATATGTACATATCCGGTGGATAAAAGCTCGCTGGAGTACATTTAAGGAGGGGAAAGGGAAACGCGGATAAATTTATGGGATTTTCTTTAATACACATATTCACATTATGTGACATTATATGTGAGTAATAAAGAACTTATTCACATGTGTTTTTCCCATTTTTCCCGCTGCTTTCACTCCCACTGTCTTAAGTACTAGCAAGTCAATGTATTTAGAGAGAGTATAGAACAGCACGCAATTTATACGCAATAAAAATTTAATGTGGAAACTTTTCTTCTCAAAATTATGCGGTTGTCGCAATTTGAGTCGCTCCATTCTTAGCCCACCCTTGTTGACCTACAAAAAAAAGGTGCTCGGGATCTCGAGTGTATTTGACACTTTTTAGATACATCTCCCACTCAACAATACCTCAAGAATATTGTTTTTTCTTCCATGAATGATGCCATGGGGAGAAATAACACGGGGTGGTGCGCTTTAATAGACCCCGACATGGCAAAAATTGCGAGATGATATGAACAATATCTCAGAATTTGTAACAAAGAAAAAAAAGGATTCCTTTCACTGCGTTGCTGTGGTATATTTTATGCAGAAAAGCCTGTGCTTTTATCCATCCCCCCCCCAAGTGGCGCTTTTCCCATCAACTCACACGAAACATGTTCTTTCATCATCCACACCTACCCCACTGTGCCCATGGAAGGGTTAATCGCTTCCCTTGATCCCCAATTTCCTGCCGATTTATACGAATACACCTCACACTCTGCAACTCTTTTTTTTACCATTCCCGCAAAAGCATTTCGACTCTGACGTGGCGGGTTGGGAAAGGCCAGCGAAAAAGCGTCTAGTCATTATTTTTGCGTTATTAATATTTTTCTGCTATTGACAGCAGTCATTTTTCCGTAAAGCTTTTCCCACAACCCATCCACCAAATATTGGACACAATTCCTCTTCATTAGTATTTCGGGTCATGTCATGCCGGAAAATCATCAATTCATAGGGAAAAAGGGTATCAAGGCAACGTGCTACCCAGAATTTGAGGGTCATTAAAGGAATCGAAGAACCGACATTAGAATGATATATTTAAGGGGGTGGCAAAGAAAAAACGATTGAGACTGATTTGTTTTACTACCTCTATTGCCGTAGAGAAGTAAATCTCCATTTGTTCATTTTCACAACTTTTATTTCACCTACAAGGGGGCTCTTCTTAATAAAGAAAAGTCTCGTGGAGTCGGAAGAAGAAAGAGAGCTTTAGCAAATTTTGTATATAGCTTAAGATCTTTTAATTTTTTAACGACTTTTGGGTCATTTTGTAAGCTTTCGCTATTAATTTTGAAATTTTTGAAGTATAAGTTCAAAGCTTTTAGAGCTTCAAAATAAGTCTCTAAATAAAAGTAGACACAAACTATCAAATTAGCTTCAAATAATTCGGTCAAATTATTATTTTTTAATTAAGAACAAGCCTTCAGACTGGTTTTAAGAAGCTTAGTAATGGGCATACACTTACGACTTAAGCCTCGAAAAATCGTAACTGCTAATGTTGTTGAAAGTGACTTAAGCAAGGGAAGATATTATAATCAGAAATGGTGTACATTTGAATGGACCTGCAAGAGAGCTTTAGGAAGTGAAGTGAAAGTGCTAAGATAAATCAAGTAATTTTGAAGGCTTTCAAGGAAAAACAGGAGCTTTGGGAAGTATTTCCAGAGCTTTAAAATTCTTGAAAAGCCATTGGAAAATTCTAAAACCTTGAAAAATAGAAGCTTGATCAGCTGAAAGCTTTCTAAAATACCTGTAAAACAATGGAAAAATTAACGAGCATTTAAAAAAAATCTAGAAATTTTGTAAAGCTTTTGGATATTTTTAGAGCTTCAAAATAAGTCTCTAAATAAAAGTAGACACAAACTATCAAATTAACTTCAAATAATTCGGTCAAATTATAATATTATTTTTTAATTAAGAACAAGCCTTCAGACTGGTTTTAAGAAGCTTAGTAATGGGCATACACTTACGACTTAAGCCTCGAAAAATCGTAACTGCTAATGTTGTTGAAAGTGACTTA
>CAKKOB020000372.1:0-17500 GCA_918844115.2 Phlebotomus perniciosus | reverse complement strand
AAAAAATACCCCATCCACACATTTTAAGAGATAGCGTTATATTGATTTATTTTTTATTGATTTAATCAGATTTAATGGATTTAATTATAAAAATAAATCTTCCGGTAGTTTTAGTATTAGGGTCTCGGCAGACCTGCGCTTAGCGTGGAGGCTTATGCCCCGCATACACTTGAGGCTTAGCCTAGAAGACTTAGCGGCTAAAACGAGGCTCAGAACTTCACTAGACCTGCCTTTGGCAAAAGAATTTCCTTAGAAAGTTGTTTTGATGGTTAGGCTAAGCGCGATCCGAACAGATTACAGTAAAAGCCCCGTTTTAGCCGCTAAGTCTTCTAGGCTAAGCCTCAAGTGTATGCACGCCTTTAGCATCTAAAACGAGGCTCAGGGTACCGATAGACCTACTTTTGGCAAAGGGATTTCCTTAGAAAGTTGTTCTGATGGTTAGGCTAAGCGCGATTCGAACAGAATTCAGTTAAAGTCCCGTTTTAGCCGCTAAGTCTTCCACGCTAAGCGCAGGTCTGCCGAGGCCCTTAGCTAGTTCCTTTACTGCTTAGACCAAGCTCGACCTATACAAACTTAAGTTAACCATAGTTCTTTGCGCCGAAGTGGCGTAGATTATTCGTATACCTTTTTAAATCTTCAGGAGTCCTAGTTTTAATTAGTGCGTATACCCACCCCTTTGAACATTGATTGCACTGTTATGGAAACTCGACAGCAGCTCTAAAATAAGTAATTACATATTTCAATAGATGCTTTCAGAATACCATTTCACTTGATTTTGCATCCAGCTCTCAGGTGTCCAGAGAGAAACTTTCTCGTCGTATGCACTTTCCTATAGATGTGCCTGAAGTAATTAATTCAAAAACATCGCTAATGAGCCTCCACCCTCTATGCGTTATTCAATTTGGCGCGATTGTGTGCACACTGGGGTGGAGTAAATTAAATTTACCACACTAATGGATTGATAATTGGTCGTGGCGGGTGGAAAATCATACTGACTTTTGATCTTTTCCAGGATACGCCATCTCCTTCACAACCCTCGTATTTGTGGCGCTGTGCGAGGTGGCGTGGCACATGTTTGCCGCCACAACAGCCTACTCGGTTAACCTGGCAGCTGTGTCGCTCGTTGCCATCGGTTGCACCGTGCAGCAGTCGAGCTTCTACGGATTCGCCAGCATGTTGCCCAAGCAGTACACCCAGGCCGTGATGGCCGGTGAGAGCCTGGCGGGCTTCCTCGTCTCATCGAATCGTGTGGTAACGAAGCTTCTCATTGAGAACAATCGTCTGTCCACCATGATCTTCTTCCTCACATCGGGTGTCTACATCGGCATCAGCTATGTGCTCCACACAGTTACAGCGCACTCACCCTTTGTGCGCTATCACATCAAGGCTTGCGCCAAGATCGTTCTGCAGCCATACGAGAGTCGACCTTCGGACTCAATAGATGGCGGAGAGTCCACAAAGTACGGAGTGTTGGCTCTCGATCCGAGCTCACCCACTCAACCAGCGTCAGCACTCAGCTTCAGCAATCCCGTCTACGAGCTCTCCAATCCAACAGCCGGCGAGAGTAGTCTCGACGCAGCCCTGTCGGATGGAGGGTCTCCTGCTCCTCCCACCGTCACAACGGAGCCCAGTGTCGCCTTCAAGGTCGAACACGTACTCACACCTGGATCGTGTGGTCGAGGACGCCTCGGTGACTTCCGTAGTGGTCTCGAGGCTCGCTGGCGAGTAGCACATGCCATTTATCCGTACATGGTGTGCATCGCCCTAGCCTACTGTGTCACTCTATCCCTATACCCGGGCATTGAGTCTGAGATCGTATCTTGTGCCCTTGGCTCATGGATGCCCGTTCTCCTAATGTTCACCTTTAATACAGCCGATGTGCTGGGAAAAATTCTTGCCGCTGTCCCGTACGCCTGGTCCCGACGTCAGCTCACTCTCATGTCTGGTCTGCGGACTCTCCTGGTGCCACTCCTGCTGCTCTGCTGCACCCCACGAGAACGTCCCGTCGTGAGTGGTGAGACGCCAGCCTTCTTCTTCACGGCCGCTCTGGGGCTGTCGAACGGTCTGGCCGGTAGTCTGCCCATGATCCTGGCACCAGCCAAGGTCCCAGCCACCCTCAAAGAGGTCAGTGGTAACATGATGACATTGTCATATCAGGTGGGACTTACCGCCGGCTCTCTGCTCGGCTACATGTTCGACTCGATTCTGGGACCGCAGCTGCCCAATCCTTGCCCCGTCTATCCCTACATTCCGTCGTCGCCTGTGATAAACACCACCACCATGGCCACCACGACTAGCTCTACGAGCACCCTCATGACAACACTGGTGCTCAACACCACACAGAAGATTCTCACCACGGTGGCGGCCAACTACAGCACGGTGTCCAGTGATCTGCTGCCTGATGAGATGCCGCACATCTTCTCAATCGCTTCCACAGCATTCTACAACTCTACGCTGCTTCTCAACAATACATCCTACGAACTCAGTGACATTACCAACTGAGCTCCTTCCCGCCACCAATTCTAATCTGCGTCTGCCACGGCAGTCTTTCTTCACACACTACTCCTCCTTATCCTACCTTAGTCTATGGTTCAGGAAGCGAGGTTCTGAATTCGTCTAGGTGATTAATCTTTCGGAAGAGCAAAAGAAAACTCGCATTCGAACATTTGTTTTCTGAACCATGGATGCCCTTTTATGAATGAAAAAATACCCTAAAATACTCTGTGAAGAGCATTGCTATACATATTGTAATGAAATTATTTATATACACGCATGAATAGTGTTAAGATGAGATTAGAATGCATTCAATGCATTTTTGGACAAAAACAAAATATCTTGTATTGAGAATGGTTAGGAAAGTGGATGAAAACCTATCAATTATCTCTCAAAATGTAGCTAATACTCCCTGAAAATTGATCATTTAAAATATAATGGAAGTATTTTGGAGACTCACCGGCTGCTTTTAACTTCTTATTTTCACTGCAAAGCACTAAATCTAACTGAAAAGTCTTTTGAATTCATCTGAGCGACGCAACAGTTTGTCCCAAATTGTCCCACAAACTACATCGATTCGAAGTTGAAATTTTCGAAGACAGTGGGACAAGATGTCACAGTGGAGTTCAAAATAAACTTGGTGTGTGTGGTATTTTTCCTTGAAGAAAATCCCTTTTCGCGGTGTTTTTCAGATGATTTAGCACCATGTCCATGCCGTACTTAACCCGCCTGGTGGTGAACTTCTGGCGGGACAGCGCCACGTGCCTCGTAAGCGCTGGCGTTGTCCTGTTCGCTGGCCTCTGCATTAGTGTCAGGTGCGGTGGCGAATCGCCCAAATTGCTGGGTCAAATTTAATTAACACCGTGGCCTTTACGCTTACAGCCTCACCCTGGGTCTCTTCATTATCGTTCTGTACATCTGTGGAGCAATCTTCGGCGCAGTATTATTAAGTAATAGGGAAACAATCGCCAAATACTTAGACAAGACCAAAGAATTCCTTGGCTTCCAGGACTATGTGAGTTCTTATTTGTTAATCACTGGCTTCAATTACTGACTTTGTTCTCCATCGGAGACTTGTTTTTCAGACCAGCAGAAACACTCCTGACTGCCACTTGTGCGGTGGACAACAGTGTGAGCGCCACAAAGCACATCAGTGGCGACCTCGAGAGCCCTGGCGTGGCTGGAGTGTTGATGAGCAGCTAGATGGGGCTGTGGATCGCTTCTATACTCGCATCCTCACCAGCTTCGTGGAGAGTTGGTTCTCCCTGGTGTCTCGCAATGAGAACTTCGTGCATCTGCTGAAGGAGAACCTCCGCGAGGCGACTTGTCGTCTCGTGCTGAAGGTGCGTCAAATTGATGCTCCTCTGCTGATCACCGACAAGCTGTTGCCTTGTGTGTTCGCCCACCATGAGACTGTGGCCAAGATGCTGGCCGATGGAGTGCCCGTGGACAAGTTATCCGCCACATTCGTCCACCAGGAGTTCTCAGTGCATCCGGCAGCGCTCAATCGACGAGCTGAACTCGAATACCTCCGCGGTGTGGCCAAATGTCTCATGCCGCGACTCCTCAACACCGATCAGCTCGACAGCAAGGTCATGTGCACGCTGTTGCGAGAATTGATGACCTGTTGGGTGTTGCTACCCCTCCTGGACGTCATATCGGACCCTAATCTCATAAATCTTCTCATCGTCGTGGCCACAAATCCTCGTCAATCCTCGATGAACTTTCGGGAGAGCCGAAGAGTCACACTCTTGGAGGCTTTCACGCGACGCCGGGACTCATTCACTCCACCACGAGAACCCACCTCCTGGTCCTCCTGTGAGGATCTCCTGGCCGACCAAACCAAACTCTACTCCTTCATGCAGTTCTTGAAACGCGAGGGAGCTGTGGATATGCTGCGCTTCCACCTGGATGTGGACAACCTGAATAGGGAACTCATGGATCCGCGTGTTATCACGGATCCCGCCAAAGTGTCGGCGCTCCAGCAACAATCGGAGAAGTTGCTGGACACCTATAAGACGCAAATGCAGAAGGAGTTCGGCGCAGGCAGTGTTGATACACTCACAGAGGCTCATGAGGAGGTGAGGGCGAACCTGCAGGGACGCTGGAAGATAGCCTTCAGGCGCACACCAGAGTACTTCCGACTTGTCTATGGTGACAAGGACATTCACACACTGGAGGCGAATCGCCAGGAGAGTGGTTCGACAGTATCGCGTCTGTCGAAACTTAAAGGTGTTATTCGGGGCGCTGTGGATGGAGCACCTCTTGAGGCTACAGAAATGCCCACCGTGTGGGATGCATTTAGTGAATCTCAGGTGAGTTTGAGTCTTCCGATTCTTGACCTTCAAAGTTTCCAGTTAAAACTGAATTTGATTTCCTTTTTTTTAGTCCTCAGCCCCCAATCCCACGATATACAGTTCCGTGACGCAGAAGTTACGCAAGGAGCGTGGCCAGAATCTGGACAACTTCATGGTGAGCTTCATGCAGTCCATCGAACAGAGTACTGATGTGGGTGAGGATGTGATTGAGATGAGAGAGGAGAGTGAGAGACGCAAACCTAATCCACCAGGACGGAATCTCGTATTCGGGGATCTGTTTGAGGTGCACAAGAATGCCCATCTGCTGCACAACTCCTCCCTAGCGCTGCCTTACACCATCAAGGGACCATCGCAGTGTCTCGTGTACATTTGTAAGGAGACACCTCAATCTTTAACCCTAAACCTGTTTTTTTAAGCTCTCTAACCTTTAACTTTGCAGTGACTCGAATACTTGTTGTACCAACTGTGATAGTGAAGCTCACTCTGGCCCTAATACGTCTCTCGCGGACCACCGTGGACTCAATCATTTGCCGCGGTCTGGCGAAACTCCTGCAAATCGGCCTGCATGAGCCTCGCCTCGCGTTCCTCCTGACTCTGCTGGAGGAGCAGATCTTCGGTGGGAAGCACACAGATACGGGCGAGGCGGAACTGAGGCAGCGCCAAGAACTCGCCAGACGGCGAATTGTTATGGTTTCCCGGCAGCTGGGTAACGTTGTGGACACTTTACAGTCGCCGGCACTCAATAAACACCTCATCTACTGTCTCTTTGACACTATCCTGGCGGAGATGTTCCCGGAAATGGATAATTGTGCACGTGAATAGGACAATTTGTCTAGCTTTTGGTTGTTATTTATTTTCTAACATCTTTGTACAGTTCGTTTTTTGTCAGTAGGTAAAATTTATTAAAGAAAATGGGACTCAATGAAATCAAAAGATCGTTTTCATTATGAAAATTCATATCCGGATCTTCGGACATGTTGGAAATCTATGCCGGAGGGGATGGCGTTGGCGAAATAGTATTTTTTGCAGGAATTGGGGATTCTGAAATGCTCTACATATTCTGATCTGTATAAATCCTCATTTTCTACATTGTTTAGGTGATAATCACGATAATAGAATAAGAAAAAATTACCTAAGGTTTTAGGAAGCCTTGAATGAGGTTATGTGTGTCCGGAAGATTGATAAAAAGGATGAGACTGAAATAAATCTCTCAGTTCCTAGATTTCTTTCACTTCCCATGTTTTCACAACACTAGAAAACAATTCTCAAGTAAAAAGAATGACGGAGGATATCGTAAAAGTATTTTTTTCAGAGATTTTAGCACTGGTAGCATCGCGCGGAGAACAAATAAAGCCAATGGCGTCGATGGTCACTAGATAGGAGTGAAGTTAGCAAAAATTCATGTGCGTTTCCCGCGTTTTATGCTACACGCAGGAACGATGAGTAGAGCCGTTTAGGAGCCTAATTTGGCCAATTGATCGCTCCGATCGCTCCTATTGGAAATTAATTGATAAGATTCTATTTAATCATCTCTTTTTTCATTGATACTGAGCTAAATGACCCAATTTTCCCCCCAAAGAAGCTTATAAGGGCTGCCAATCAATTGTTATCTCTGGATGAGACAGTCTTCCCGAGGAAGTCCGTTACAACCCGCATTTGCTTTACTCATGGTGCTGATGGGTATAAAACTCCCGGCCAGACAGTGTGACCCCTCAGAGTCTGTTCAACAATGATATTTCCAGCAATTGTTCTCTTATTTGGGATTGCTGGGGCTTTTCCTACTCGGGACAACCTCCATCACTTCATGAACGCCAACGAATTGGGGTGAGTTAGAAAAAAAAGCCCTCAAACACCTCCTCCTATCATTGTTTGGCTTTCAGATACTACTTCGAAACGGATTCTGTAGAATCTGTTCCCGATTATGAGGTTTTACCTTTGGTCTTGGCTGAGAGGAGCGCTTTTGGGGAATCTGGAGAGAGAAATCTTCTCCTGAATTTCTCTGCATTCAATCAACCTATCACTCTGGATTTGTTTCCCAACCGCCAGCTCATATCTCCCCAGATGCGCGTTGTGGAGGTTGGAGGGGATGGGGAGACGCTGGAGATTCCTCTTGATGATCAGCAGTGTCACTTCCTATCACATGGTGAGAATCTTGCTGCGGTGAGTATCTGTGAGGAGGAGGAAGAAGCTCTGAATGGGATTGTTTTACTGGATGGAGATACTCTCGAGATACGCCCGGTTAATGATCGGCTTCGTCGACTCCTATCTGTCCAGGAGGCTCTTTTGGATGATCCGGAAGCTCTCAGTGTCTCTCGGGGGATTCCTCATATCATCCGCAGAGCTCGTTTGCCTCAGAGGTTTTCCAATGACTTAAGGAGTGATTTGACTCTGGAATCCTCCGAGAGCACCAGGATGGGTTTCCGGGATCTGAAGAGCATCGTGGAACTGGGGGTGTTTTTCGATGAGCCCGCGTATCGGATTTTCGCGCCATTTTTCCGCCACGACTCCAAAAAGTTACGCAATATGATTCTTGCGTATTTGAATGGCGTCCAGGCGCTCTATCATCATCCCTCCCTGAGCGAGGAAGTGGACATTGTGGTGGTGTACATGGAGATCATGCGTCAGCAGCCGCGTGACATGCCACATCATCAGGGTGAGAGGAGTGCTCTGCTGGACTCATTCTGTGCTTACCAGAAGCGCCTCAATTCTGCCTCAGACGCCGATCCTCAGCACTGGGATATGGCGGTCTACATCTCAGGGCTGGACTTCTTTGCGTGGGAGAATGGTAGACGCAATGGGGTCACCATGGGTCTGGCCACAGTGGGTGGTGTTTGCATCCCAGACTACAATTGCGTAGTGGCGGAATTTGGTGCAACAAATTCCTTGGGGAAACCTTATCCCTCCACAGGATTCACCTCAGTGTTTATCCTGGCACATGAGATCGGTCACAATCTGGGCATGCACCACGATGGCACGGGGAATGCCTGCCCCAAGGAGGGATTCATCATGTCGCCCTCCAGAGGTACTGATGGAGAGACAACCTGGTCAACATGCAGTGCTGATGTCATCCGATCCCTGAAACGCTTTGCCACGTGTCTGAGGGACAAGCCGGATTCTGTGTCGGCAGAGAATGACGCGTGGATCTACAGAGGAGTTCCTGGACACACCTGGACGGCCAGGAAGCAGTGTCAGGTGTTGCTGCTTGATCAGGATGCAACAGCTACAGAATCTGCGAGCATATGTCGCAATCTTCACTGTAGGACACCTCATCGGAGTGGATTCTATTTTGCTGGACCGGCTCTGGAGGGTACAGAGTGCGACAGGGGAAAATCCTGCAAAGGTGGTGAGTGTCTCTCTTCATCTGTATCTACATCAAAGCCCATCCGAGAGGGTGGCTGGAGCGCTTGGCAGTGGGAAAAGTGCTCATCCAGCTGCATTGAAAATTCCCGTGGCTTCCAAGCCAGGAAGCGCCAGTGCACGAATCCTCCGCCACTCAACACCGATAGAGGCTGCGAGGGACACTCTTATGCAGTGGATCTCTGTCCTGATGATCGGCTCTGTCGCCGTCGACGTTCAGCCGAGGACTTCGCCAGCATGAAGTGTCGAGAGTTCAGCCGGAAGCTGCCGGAGCTGGACAAGAGAGCGCCAGGAATGCAGGCGCCACATGAATCCGGCAGACTCTGGATGAGCTGTGCTATTTTCTGCAAGCGCACCGACACTGGGGCTTACTACACACCACGTCTGGAGCTCAATGATCTGGGCATTGATCCGTACTTCCCGGACGGAACGTGGTGCCATCGTGAGGGTGGGGAGGAATACTTCTGCCGCCAGCATCACTGCCTTCCGGAGAATTTCCAGCTTCAGAAGGGTGATCCGTGGCTCATGAGTGAAGATGTTCCTCTGCCGGGCAATGCTCAGCCCGATCCTGGACTGATTGATTGGAATCTTGTGAAATATCATTCCCTGGACTCTCATGGACATCCCAAGCTCAAGCATCTTGGAGCGGAAGATCTGCCCGATTGGACAGACGAAGCCAATTGGATGGATAGTGATTATTTAGATCTCAACTTGATTATTCCATAAAATATTTATTCATTTATTATACTTAGTATTCTTTTTTTTTAATTTTTTGCAATAAAATTTTAGCCTGGAAATTGTATGCATCATTTTTTGTCGGAAGTGCGTAATCAAGGCAGTAAGAAGAGAAGGAAAACATTTAAGCAAATTTAGTTCTTTGCAAAATTATTTATTTTTTACATTTCTAAGATTATTATTTATTATTTTTTACATGAGACAAATCAGCAAGTACAAGGCACAATTTCATCTGAGGATCAACTATAAATAATATTATATTCAAATGTGTTTTTTTCTAAAATTGAAAAACGGTTTAAAATGATTTTCATAAATTCTATAAATATTTTTATATATTTTGATCATTTTGATACGTTTGGATTCAGTTTTCTACTTAGTCATAATTGGTGGGTTTTAAAAGGATCTCATAATATGATCTTGATTATCTATTTGACTGTTAAGATTCTTTTGCTTTATTTCCATTTGATTTTTGTTTTTATTAAGATTAGCCTTGGTTGACTTTCAAAGTTATTTGAAAATTTATTCCATTCTTATCGCGGAAGAGCGATAAATAAATTCAGTTATGATTAGTATTAGATTTTCAAATATATTTAACAAAATTATTATATTAAATATTTCATTGAAAGACAAAGTATGTAAGTTGCGAATCTTTATTTTAAAATTTTTCAAGGTGCTAAATCTTTTTCACGATTTTTAATTTCTTAATCTTTAAATTAAAATATTTCTTTTCAACTCTTATTAAAGTTTGTAAGTTACCTCGTACAATACTTGCTGATTGAACTCCTAATTTCTCACCGTTTTAGCGCGAATATTTCAAAATTGGTAACTTTATACCCTCGTAAGAAAATACCTTTTATTCTATGAAATTTAGATAATCATCTACTTATATTTAAGATAATCACATTTTATTTCTTACAAACCTACAAAATTGGAGAATACTTCCGCCTAAGTGACTTTGTTGATCATTTTGGTGAGTTCGGTGTAGAGGATGCAGTTGCGATTGCGTGGCTTGCAAATCTCTCGGTGATCCAGATGAACTCCGCATACCTCCCCGATGCCCGGATCCGCCGAGTCCACACCCACAATCCTCAGATAGAGCACAGACATGAGAGTCAGGGCTGTCTCGATAAAGCTAAACACGCGAATCTTGAGCTGACCGGCGCTATACAGCGCCAGGAAGCGTCGATGGAGTTCCAGAATGCTCTGGCAATCTTTAAAAAAAAAGTAATCCTAAAGTTAGAAGTTGATCCTTGATTAATTCTTTGCCATAAATTACTTTTCTGGATCTCCAAGAGTTCCACGGATTGTCGTAGGAGAGGCAAGTTGAAATCGGCCAGGGAACTTCCTCTATGGGGCACAGAGTAGAAGAGAATCCCACGGCTCGATTGCCACAGAGGAGCTCTCTCGGCTCGACCACTCTCCCACGCTATAAGGCGGAAAAAAATATTTAGGAAATTGTAGTGTAAAAATAAAGAAACGTGATTCTTAAACTCGTGTTCTAAAAATAATATTGGAGACGAACATTCGCAGGGCTTCCCGATTCTTACATTTCTTTCATATAACACTAGAAGGAATGTAAAATATTCAAAAGGTCTTTACAAAGGTCTAAGCTTTATGGAATAAACCTAAAAACTATTATAGAAACTAAACTTGCCGAAGTGCCCCGGCACGTTGCGTTTAGGGGAGAGGGAAATTTCACTTGATCAACTTCATCGAAGTGACCTATCAATCCAATCCACTTCGCAGACTAATCCGCTCTCTTTTTAGCTTCTACTGGATGTAGAGAAAAGGAATATGTTTAGGATTTGAGGATGAATTGGTTTTAACTGGCAAAGTGGCAAACATTTTTAAAGTCATGCATTCTATAGGGAATTTCACTTGATCAACTTCATCTAGAAACTTTAATAATGGTATGGTAACCTAACTAGAAACTTCTTTAAACTCTATAAAAACTGAAAACGTTTTAAGACTCTATGAAAACTTAAATCATTTAAAAATGTTAGAACTAGAAAACAAATATTTTTTATAATAATTCAGAAAGACTCACCATCAACTATGATCTGCTTAACGAAGATGCCTCCTTTGGAATGTCCCACCCACACAATTGGATGCCCTACGCCGACTTTTTGCTGAATTAGGAGATCAGTCATCTCCCTGGAGCGCTCAACTAGAGACGTCCTGTTGCGCTTCCGTACCCACACGGGACGCCACAAATAAGGATCCGTGGTGTAGTTTAGCGCTATCACCCTCACTCCTGGACAACTCACTGGGAGCCAGTCACGAGGCCAGCATTTGCTGTACGGCTCCTCATTGGCATTCTCCGTCAATGGAGGCGTCCCTGGACTCTCTCGCAAATCATCCTCAGAGTAGCGCGTCCTGAACGTGGGGAAGGTGTGCTCCCTCTCCTCCCAGTCGCTCGACTCGCCATCAAGGCATTGAGCGAGATTCTGCTGCGCCTCGAAGCACAGCTGACGCACCAGATTCTCAAACTCCTCATCGTTCAGGAGGGGATTCGAGAAGTGACGAGCTCTCTTGGCCACGTGGGGTGGCGGTGGAATCTGGTGGGAATGGCGGGGACGCTTTGGTGGGCGAATGGGCGGACGAGGAGGACGCTGGACGCTCTGCTGAATCTTCTGACGCTTCCCATTCGCATCCCATTGTCCCTGCTTCCAGGTGTTCACCAGTGAGCCATGGAGTCCATGGATGAAGATCACATCCGCCCGGATGGGCACTCCTGGTGGAGGCTCTGTGAGCACATTGAGGGTCACGCATTTGTCCGGCTCCTCGAGGAGTGGAGCTGGAATGCGTCCAGGAAGTGAAGCTCCCCTCTTCAGCTTCATCATCTTCAGCAGTGGATCAATCTTGTGCACCACCTGAACAGAGGAGAGGCTCATGGATACGGAATTGGCCGAATAGGCGAGGAGATTCGTCAACATGCCGCGACTAGAGCGAAGGTTTCGCAGGGAGCGCAGGACACGAATCCCTCGGATGCCATGCCAGCCTCTCACGACGCCATTCAGGATGGGCACAAGGAGTCTCATGAGCACGCCCAGAGCCACACGCATACGGTTGCTTTTGGAGCTGAAATGGGCATTAGATTACCGTTATCCAAGAATTTGGATAAGTTGGATAAGGATCATGGGTAATAGCTGGTTGGTTGACTTAAGAATTTAAGGATTGAGATAGCTTCTAATTAACATTTTGAACATTATGGATAAAATTTATCCAGGTAAGTGATAATTCTGTGTTATAATTTTATAGATCCTTAATTTGGATAAAAATTATGGATAATGTATCCTGGAGAAAAAGGTCTGTAACAATTCTTGGATAATGAGTTCAATTAGATTTTTTCAAACCAACTTTTTCTAAGAATACAACCCTGGATCTTTAACTGTTTAATCAGTCGGAGCACTTTTATACTAATATAGCATTCAATTGACTTGATAACATTTATACTTGTCCTCTATCTCATGTTACCATTATCTAACTAAGAACATTTTCGCATTTCTTATCGCAGCTCAGAGAGGAATGACTCTGTGATTTCTTTCCCATATGATTCTAACTTCTATTGCGAATAACATTAAAATATCAATCACACCTAAGCGTGTCTTGACCTTCCCCAAGAATCCAATATATTCTGTATTGCGTCTGCGACGAGAGTGCAAATGAGATTTGCATATTAGAATACTCACTCGATAGAAACGGCCAGGAAGTCATTTCTTCGTGGCACGAGAGCCACATTCTCCTCGTCATCCTGAGAGGATTGTGTGATCTGATCAGGATCCGTGGCACTTATCATCTTCACAATTTGTTGTGTTCGCGTGTCTTGATGCATGATTTTTTTTTCTTCAATTTTCTCGCCTCTCGAGCGTCTCCTCAAGGAATTTCATCTATGTGGAAGGAAGAAGAAAAAAATGTTGTTGTAAATAAGACGAAATATTCTATATTTACACGTGGGATCTCCCAGCATGAGACATGAGGTCGTAGTGCCAATTTTCAAGCTCAGAGACTCTGTATTTTTTTGTCTGTGTTTCATTTTTATCTACGGATCTTACTCTTTTTATATATATTTCGTTAAGACGCAAACAAACGACAGAAATTTTTCTGCTTAAGCTCTGAATGATTATTGTAGACTGATAATTTCTATAGATAAGCAGAAAGCACATATAATCTACTTTTAGGCAAGATTGAAGACTTAATCTCGTCTACAAGTGGATTACTATAACTTAATAAATTGATTGTTTCATAATTTGCTCAGAAATTCCTCAAAGATATTAAAAAAAAGATCTATACTATCAAATTACCTTTAAAAATTTGGACAAAATGTAAATCTCAATTAAGAATAAGGCTTAAGGGCAGCTTGAAGCTAGACTTAAGCTTAAGGTCAGCTCTTAGATTAATCTCCACTAAGTTTAGTTAGCCCTTAGTAATTTTTAGCCAGCTACGCCAAGCTTAAGTTTAAAGTTAGCCTTTAACTCTAAGCTTAATTTAAGCTTTAATCCATCTTAAGCTTGAAACTAGACTTAAGTTTTAAACCAGAAGAATTAAGTCAGACTTAAGTTTAAAAAACAACTGAGTCTTCTTACACTTCTGGCCGATAAAAAATATAAGATCTTATATTTCAATATAACTTTTTAATACCTACAATTGCTCCCTAGTTATAAATTCTATAATACATGAATTATTATATATAAAGAATAAATTGAATTTTGTACTGTATTTGATTAATTATCTGGCAATTATAGCAGATTCTGATGAGAAAATTAGACATGAAAATAGTGTCGATTGAATTGTTAAGAAACCGCTTAAGAAACCGCGAGAAAAAAACATCTCATTAGCATAACTTATGCACTGAAGCGATGAAAAATGTAGTGAATAAAATGCTTGATTTCTCAAGTTAGCAGCCACCGACGAAATCACTTTAATTGAAAAAGCACTACGAAAATGAGATATAAATTCATTTGCCTGAAGAAATGGGCAACTCGGGCAAGAGCTTTGGTGGTGGGAGCTCCTCAATTGACTGCCTCAATAGACTCGCTCTCAAATTGTCTTTTTGCTCTGCTATTCGTGCGCTGTTTCTTCGTCAAAGTCAAAACAATTATGAATAGAAGTGGCTTTAGAAGGAAAGTGCATGCGAACAGCAAAGTGCATTTGAAATCAATTGCCACATGCAAATTCTCGTGTTAAAATATCTCAACCATCTCAACATATATACATTATATATTTAATCCGTTATATATAAATTTTCCTGGTGGTAAAAAAATTTCCCTGCTGGGTAGAGAAAAGCCCCACACAGATTAGTAACAATGAACGATAAGATATTCTCTTATCTTTTGGAATGGAAAGAAAGGCGCGCAACTATTTCTTTTGTGCATTTGAAACAACGCAGAGACAAATATAAAGCGTTATTTCTGTTCCCGCACGTGGCAGGAACGTGTCCAATGAATCCCATTTAATTTAATAGAAATTGACAAACACAATTTCCTCCATTTTAGTGTTTTCCTTATGCTTGAGAACTTCTCAGAATTGTGACAAGAGTTGGTGGAGTTTTTTTCTTATGGTTTAGATTCCCTCTCTTGGAGATAGACTTTGACCTAAGATAATTGCTTTAGTTTGCTTCAAAATCTTTCTTCGATAAAGTGGCTTCTTGTGAGGAATTTCTTGTCACACACTTCTGATTAATTAGCATTTTTTCTCAAGACTTAGACACATAAGATAGATCAGAAATAAAATTTAAAGATCCGGAGAGGCGCAATAAATCACCAGGTGGAAACAATTATTTTTTTAATTTGTTTTGATTGTTGTATTTAATATATTTTAATTAGGATAATTAAAGTGCTAATATACATAGATACGGGTTTTTAAGTAATAAAATCTGTCATTACAAGCTTTGGAGGACGGCCTAAAAAGATTTTTTCATTTGAATAGGAATTTAATAACAATTAACTAAAAAAATGTGATTTTTAATATCTTAAACAAAAATACGTTTAAAATAAGTTTTGTCCTTGGCTTTAAGCGAGTCTTAACCTCAAAACTAGACTTAAGCTTAAAGCTAGTAATATGTCAAGCATAGATGACAGTATTTAGCTCAATGCCAAACTTAAGCTTTAAGTCATTCATCTGCTTTAATCCAGCCTTAAGTTTAAAGTCTGTTCTTAGCTTTTACCGAGCATTTAAAAAAGACTTAAGCTTAAAGCTAACTTTAAGACTTAAGCTCAATGCTAGCTGTAAGACCTTAAACTTTAAGCTAGTTTCAAGGCAGAGACTTAAGCCTAAAGCTAACTTGGAGATTTAAACCCTAAGCTTTACGTCAGACTTGAGCTTTAAGCCAGCCATTAGATTTAGGTCAAATTTAAGCTTAAAGCAGCGTAGTAAAAGCGAAAAAGCTCGAAAAATAGCTTGAAGCTTAGAAAAAATAAATCTCAACGATTTTACACTTTTAAATTTTCCTTGACCGTAAACCGACACATTTTATCGCATGTCTAGCAGCCTCTTATCTCACCTATTACTTGGCAATTTTTTAAACAGACAAAAGTATTTAAATTAATACATTGTTCGACAGTGATTTGCTGTAAAATCTTTTCTTTCTAAAATAATATCATTTCCTGCCATTTCATTGAAAAGCTGTTAGAAAATGAAGCACACAAACACCCTGAACTTTAACTTTCACGGTTCAGTGACTCTCTTGCAAAAGAGAGATAATACTTAAAAATTGTGAATACATATAAATGTTGTCTAATGCAATTTGTTGACAAAAAAACAGACGAAATGAAATACTTTCGCTTATATATTGGAAAATTAGGTCATGTTTGATGAATCTAAACAAGGTGGAAAGTGAAAATCAAAGTGAATGTATAAATAGGTAATACAAAGAGAATAAGAAATAATTTCACAAATACAATGATTTAATGTTGATACACAAATATGAAACTTACTTTTTTATGTCACACTTGCGAGCTTTAAAGCACCTTTCAAGGTAAACCACTTTGGTAAGCATTATTAAAAGTTCACATCGCAATACAGATAAAAATAAGGTTCATATTTCCTCCTCAAAGTATTTTGTATTAGACGAAATGAGGGGCGATACTTTTCCACAGTTCTTCAACAGATGTTTTCTGGGCTTTTCTTTGCTTCCACAAATTCCTTTGTCTTTCACTCTCACACCTATTCGCCCTCGCACACAGATAGAGAAATTAATCAATTTGGGAAAGTGAGTCAAGTTGCATAATACTGCACCATCCACTTCTTTGCTGGCTCTCTGTGACCAGTAACACTTGCCTTTTCACAAAGACACCTCACGGATCACATCCGATTCGGCAGATGGTTCAGCTCACACTGCCAGAGACACTTGGGTGTTCCTTCTGGCCAGATCGCGTGCGAGAGTCACCCACCCGCCTCAGAATTCCGTCCACAACTGAAAATCTCGCGCGGAAAATACAAATAGCGTGACAACATGCGCGCGCTGGCACAACAACAGCCAAACGGCGGGAAAATGTGTGTGAGCTCTTCTCTAGTTCACCAGGGCTGAATCTAGGAGAGCGCGGGAAAACCATCACACGCAGACAATTTTTTTGCATTTTAAATGCAGCCGTTGTGTCGAAATACACTCTTAAATGAGGTGTTGCGTAGTTTTTGGGCCAATTTTATGTACAGATTGCTGTTAAAAATGCTGATGAAATAGGGGAGAAAAGGTTTAATTAGCAAATGAACTTTTGACTTTGATTTTAATTTGCCAAAAAAAATATAGGGTATGATGAGTTAACTTGGGATGCTATTTTGATGTAAATCACTATCAGAAAAATTATCACATTATTATTTCAAATTAATCACGGTGTGGGCCAAATTAGATAGCGTGTCAAATTACCTCATCTTGCCCTATAATTTTTTTGTGATTTATAAGTGAACTCCTTTAAATTTCTGAGACTAATATTAATATGGTTTTGGAGAAAAATAAATTTGAAAATCAGTAAAATTTTTAAGCTTTGTTAAAGTAGGTATAATATTTTTTAAAAACTATTGTTGCGCAGACGCAATAACTCGGCGAGAAAGTATTATATATCCTCTCATACAGATTACATTGGTTAGGAAGGGACAAGAAACTGAATCACTCATTATTTTGTTTCTCAAGGGGAAGATATTACGGTCAGAAGTGCTGTACATTTGAATGGAAGTGCATGTGAGCTTTGAGAAGTGAAGTGGAAGTGCTAAGAAAGCTCAAGCCTTTTTGAAAGCTTCCAAAGAAGATTTGGAGCTTTGGTAAATTCTTCCAGAGCTTTAGAAGTTTTTTTTAAAGACTTTTTGAACACTTTAAGGAGCTTTAAGCACAATTTCAAAACTATATGAAAAATGTAATCTAGATTAGCTGAAAGCTCTCTAAAAATAGTATAGGGGAGCGCGGGGCTAGATTAGCAGGGGGCTACTTCCACAGTTGGAGTTTTCTGGTTGGTCTTAGACTGAACATTGACCAAACCTTTATGGAATCAAAGTAAACATAAAGGACTATACTCACTGTAAATTTTGTCAGTCTAATGCTTTTAGTTGTAATTCTAGAAGCATTTTTATAAAATCGACTGAAAATTGTAATTTTGCTGAAAAAG
>CAKKOB020000371.1:31472-56703 GCA_918844115.2 Phlebotomus perniciosus | reverse complement strand
AGAAAAATAGCAAAATCATCGCGAGGCAATTCATTTCACCAGTGGATTCTTCACATCAACGAAAAGGTGTTGTCCGTGTGTAATTCCTCTCGCTTTTGGGCTTGTAAATAAATTGACTACTGAAGAGTCTCCGAAATGAATACAACAATTCACCGTGGAGATTACAAGGCGCCCCCCGCCGACGACGCGATGAATTTGACCAGAGTCTCTTCATAAAACGATGGGAGGCTGAGAATTGTTGATCATCTCGTTAAAATCTATAATTACAATCGATCCACGAATGAAACTGCCAAATTTGGACTTGTAATTAATTAAGCAAAACGATGAAACGCGCTTCCCTCTTGGAGTGATACTGAAAATTGATCAGTCGCATTTGTGATTTAATTTATGGCGTCGGCGAACTTCTTGTGCGCGTTAATTAGTCATGGCGAAGGCCATCCCTTTGACGCCCTTCCTGTGACATGTAACTCCACCTTCGCCGGCTGAAAAAAGGGGAGCAAAAAAGACGTGAGACCAGTGAGCGCCACTTTGTGCCAAAATGGCAATTAAAATTGAACATCGCCACCTCCCGGCCTGCCCTTCACCGCGACATGGGCAAATGTCTCAATCTCCGCGGAGGAATCACACGGAATTTCGAACAAGGTGAGAAGAGTGCGAGATAGAGTTCCAAGCGTTCCGAACTAATTTAGAAGCATTAAACAGAGATAAAATGCTTCGAAGTCTGATTCGAGGCGAGTTGTTAATCCAGGACGGAGTCAGGAGGCACTCTTTGGGGCGCTTTCTGACCGTTAAATCCATTAAAATGTGCTTAAATTTGATAAACCACAACAGTTGGTTTGAATTCAAGGCGCTGCGCGTCAAATAAAACGAAAGACTTCAACAGGAATAAGCTACAAACCCGATGAAAATCATCTAGAATTGCCACTAAAAGGGGCTAAAATGACCCAAATCCCTCTCTCATCTCATGAATATAAAATTCCTGTTGAAATAAATAAACATCAAAGTGTGTAAAATCACTCCTTGTTGAGACTCTGAGGTATAAGATGTTTGTGATGCATTTTCAGAGAATTTATCTGTTCCACGCAGTGACAATTTTCTGTTCCCATAATGTTCATCTCTCACCACACTTTAAGCCTGGAAAATAAAGATTGGTTAAGTTCTTGCAGCCATTAAGAGGCTTCTCCGCATCCATGAGCCATGAGGTGATCAATGGAAATTGATACTCAATTGCCGATGTGCCGAGGGAGTGTCTGGGTGATTTGAAGGCTTCCACGTTTAGAGGCCTCGTATCACCTTGCCCACTGGCGAGGAGCCGTACTCGTCTGTGTCGCCTTTGTGCCCAGCTTAATGAGTAACTTAATGATCCTCTTCTCTGTTCTTTTTCACACCTCGCGTTCGCTGATCCATTGGCGACTCAGACCAGTGAAATTCTGTTGACACTGCCTTGTGTCTTCGGGTTTGTTTAATTTACTTTGAGTGTTGAACACGACAACAAGAAACGATCATCGGAATTGCTTAATTAGTACGCCACGAATAAATTATAAGCATCTTCGGGAAGAGAGACATCTCCTTATCGCGCTCTCCAGATTTTAAATGGTGTTACTGAATAAGAGTAAAAAGGCGCTCTCGTGAAGGATTTTTTTCTGCATTTGTGGTGGATATTCTTTTGTCAACCACACTCAATTGAGCCAATCGATTTGGCTTTGCCCCATGGTGACAAAATCACCAATGTTTTGGTTATAAGAAAGCTCAATTAACTGAGGGGCGAATAACTGGCTTTATTTGAAAGGGTGATCAATTTTGACAAAGTCTTGTAGAAAATTTAGTACAATTTAGACAATTTTCAATCAAAAGATATTAAAGTTATTGCTCGTTTTAATTTATTTTCTATACGAAGAAAATTTGAAGTAATTCTCTGTTAAAGCTTTAAATATTTAAACCAAATATCATTGAATCCTTAAAAATTTCTCCAGATAAAATAGATTTGAATAAAGCTTTGTAGAACTATGGGCTCTATTCTGCGAATAAAGATAAAGATAAAGATTTTTCGTATTCTGCAATCTTGGATAAAATGGTGAATAATTGTAAATAAAGATTTCACTATCCAAACTGTCTTGGCGACGTTGACACCTCGATCAAAAGCTCCAATATTCGCCAATACGTTTACTGTGCGGTAGTAAGTGGTGTTTTCTCCTGAATTTTCACGAAAAACCCTCGGAAAAACCGGAAAAAGATTCTCTGCCAATCTGGGATGGATGAGGAAAAAGAAGAAAACAATGCCAAGATACACAAACGTACAAATAAAGATTTCAAAGTACCTCGAGATCACCTTTGAAGTCTTGAGAAAAACAAAGAATATTGAAGGTTAAAACCGCTTTGAAATCTTGAACCTCTTGAACCTAGAATACCAAATCTTGAAATATTTTTATCCAAGTGAAAAATAAAGACATCTGACAGCTTTATTTTGAAATCTTGTTCGTAGAATACCAAATCTTTATTTTTCTCTTTATTTCTTTATCTTTATCTTCAATGATCTTTATCTGGAAGGATCTTCAAGAAGGCCGAAACGAATTGCCTATAATCATTCGAAACGTTACAATTTTTTAAGCTCTTTTTAAAAACATTTTAAAAAGATCATTTTTCTAAAAATTCAACATTTTTTAGGTTCTAGAAAAGGTTCTACAAGGTTTTTAAAGAATGCTGTCATGGTGCTGTTACACGTCAGCACAGCCAACAGTTAAACTTAATTAGAAGAGAACAAAATATCCTTCAGTTGAATACAGATATTTTCAGTACTTAAAAGTTCCTGATTCGACTGAACGACATTTTCTCCACTTTAATCGAGTTTCTGGAATATTTACTTTTTCAGATTCTTCAGTAAATAATTATGAACTGTAAGAATCTTTTGACGGAACTACTGCTGTGTGACAGCACCATTAGGTATCAGAACTTTAAGAGATTTTATAGTACAACCTCAAGAATCTCAGTAGAATCTCAGTAGTAGAATCTCAACTGACCTTTCAAACAGCCATAAAAATTTTTTAACTAAAAAAGACATGTTTTTTGTAAACTTTTCTGCACTTATTAACCCTCCCGGCCAAACTTCCGTGAGATCTTCCCCGAAATTGCCTGAGATTTCCAATGGTTGTTTAATATAAGAGCCACGGTGTGTTTTTGATGTGTTTCTCGTGTCGCATCTTCAGCCCCTTCAATTCGAAGATTAGATCTCGTGTCCACGGCAATTTTTACTGGTGTGAGCATTTCATTTTATAGCCTTCACCCACACCCTGGCAGCCCAGAATTAAGAGCGTCTCAGCAGACACAGATTGTCTCTTGGGATGGAAAATGTCTCAATATTGGAATGTCGCTGGTAATTTATGGGCTATCTTGGTTGAGGTGAGAGAGAAATCCCAGGTGTGATTAATTGATTGGAGGCACATGTTTTTCGGGAATCTCTGGGCGATGGCCAGAGACGAAGAGGTGAGCTTTAAGTGTTCCTCCTCGGGTCTCTTTGACACTCTCTCTGTTTCTGATCGTGCCATAATTCACTGAATATTGCGTCATTAGTGTTAATTAGTGATCATCTCTTGAAGACGATGAGAAAGGCCATATCGTTCACATCCAGTTCTAAATGGCTCTCCTCGCGCGCATAAATAGTCATTTGGTGGATGCATCGCCCAATGATGAGGATGAGAATCATTTGAGTGATCAGGAATTAGAATTAGAATTCTTCCAACTTCAAAAAAATGAGACATCATCGGACATCATAATGAACTCGATGACATCCTCAAAGGCGGTTTCGGCTCATTCGAGGCCTCCACAGCCATTCTTGGATGTGGCTGATGGCCACATAATTAACAGATGATATTGTCAGTTTAATAAGGTCCGATATCTGCGTCAGCGTGTAAACGAGATACTGTTGAACAAGAAATCTCTCAGCTCTGACTTGAGCTGATCCATAAAAACCAACACCTATTTGTATGCAAATCGCCATCGATAATTTGTCGCTCTGGAATCGAAAATCGCCTTGATCTTGCCCAGCTCAGCTCCTTGCGCCCCGCATCAGTATTTTCCACATAATTCTGCATTTAATGGGCGGCCATTGAGGCCAAAAGGATTGTGAGATGCAGAAGCGCGCGGCATAATTTAATTTATAAATTATCCATGCACCGCCAGGAATCTGACCGCGGGGGAGGCTATTACGCGGATTTATGTCCGAATCCATTGACATTTTAATCAAGGCTAAAGCCCTGGCGAGTGCGCTTCCAACGATAAATCCCATCCAATTCGAGAGGGATCAATTGCATTCGGTTGCTCACACTCAATTAATTGATCGCTTGGGGAGAATTTGAGTCAAGCAAGGGAAGGAAGTTCGTGAATAAAAATGTACACCCGATTAACCGAACTTCCAAAATTCATGGAATAATTTGGACTGCGATTCGCAAATTGTTTAAGGATTTTTGAGTTCTTAACTGATTTTCCTTCCTTATAGGAAAATCTCTGCGAATCCAAAAACATAGAAAAAGACCAAAAGCTTTCCCATTATCTTAATTTTCGCTGGGATTTTTTCAAAATTTAACAAATTCAAAAATGTTAATAAAATTAAATCAATAATTTATTAAATTCCCTTCAAACAAGATCCCCAATCCGAATAACCGTCCCTTGATTAGTGCTCCATAAAGTCTAAAATCTCTCGAAAATATCCGTTACGAAGCTGTTGAGAAACAGAGAAAATGTCCATCCTAAATGGCCCTAATATGAATAAAATCAATTCTCCTCGCGGATGCGAAGGTGAGGATGGTGGAGAAAAGAAATACGGTGATTTGTGACCAAAGTAAATTGCCCCTGAAACCACTTTGTGAGCGCCTCGAAGCGATTCCACGCCGGGATTATTCGATCCCATTGTAATTGACTTTATTGCATGAATTGACGTCTTAATAAACGACTCGTGTCATAAATTAAATTAAAATTTCGTCATTCCAATTTAAGATATAATATCTCAGGTGTCATTGCCTGAAAAATAGACCATTCCACAGCACATTCTGGACTTCAATGCCTTCAATATGGATGAAATTGCAATTTATCCACTTGTGAAGAGATTAATAACCGTTGGAATTTGAAATTAAAGGACACCAAGTGACGCTTTAACGGCGTTAGCCAAGATGGCCACCACTTCTAATGGCGCCATTTTGGCGAACATTGATAGAAATTCTGAAAGATTTCACGAAAAATTGAAATAGAACATGATGAAAGCCTATTGGCGATTCAACCCACGCTATTCTGTTAAATTACAATAAAATGGTCTGGTAAGACACATCGAGAGTGGAATTTTCGCGACAGAACGAGCGTAATCGAAGAAAATGGGAGTGGAATCGATTTTATTTGATGCTTAAATTCACATAAATATCACCTGTTTTATTAATTAGTGGTCATCTCTTGTGTGATTCTCTCAATTTAAGGTGTCTTCTCTCACCTCTTTCACAAACGAAGAGTTGAACTGAAAGGCGAGAAGAAGATATAGAATACCAAGTCAGATGCTAATGGTTTCATTGCATTTTATTCACTTAATTAATTATTTAATGTAAATTCAATGTACAATCATTTTTAAATTATATTCTAAATCGATTTTTTTGTTGGGGGATTTCTCGCGTTGTCTCTTGGAGTTATTTTCAATGTTCTTCGTGTTGTGATGTCTCCATTTGAAACCATTTAATAGTTTTTTTTCGTTTTTTGAAGATATAGAAGAGATTGGAGGGTTAAATACAAGAAATTTTTACCTTATACATTAATAGATTTTAAATTATGCTATAGATTTCTCGTTCTTCCTCTTTGCTTTTTGCTTTCCGAAATAACACTTAACACTTCTCAACTACCAAATGACATGCTGTTTCACCTCACATTCTAATTGATCATCATTTAGGTGCGATCTCAACTAATTAAATAACATTATTTTTCTCAACTATTTACACTCTGGCTCCCCAGATATTATCTTATTATTATTATATCCTCAAAATTTCCACAAAAAACTGCTCGCAGACACACTCTATTTGCTAAAGTTGTTTCTCTTTATATCATTTTGGAAATGGGAAGGAACGAAGAGATATGGAGAATTATTCTATGAATTAAATTAGGAAAGGAGAAAAAACAGTCTTGTGTGTTATTATTTTTTTTTTTTTCATCTAAAAATATATATATTTCTGTTACCCATCGTCCGCGGGTGTTACCATATTTTGAAGCAGTCGTGTGAAAAGGATCGATAATTGATTGAAAATTTAATGGGCACAAAACACACGAACTGCGTGTCTCTTTGTGGTAATTAATGGTGCTCTAGTTGGGCAATTGAGTGGGACAATGTCACACTTTCTAACCTCAACAATTATTAGTTCCCTCACGCGGCCAACCCGCCCGAATCCGAACTCGTTGCATCGATTAATTTTAAATACAGAAATTCTTACAGAGGTCAAATCCAAAACAATATGTCATTTTAAAAACCACTTCAATACCTTTAATTCGAACCCGAGATGGTTAAAATCGGAGTTTGAAAACTGGAGATATGGACGTTTAAAGTTTAGCGACGGTGGCGCCACTTGCTTTAACCCCGAAGAAAGGAAAGTCAAAAGCTGAAATATATTAATAACTAGAGCTCTGATAATTTAACAAATAAATAAATTAAATCATTTCTAATTTTTCATTATTAATTTTGAAATTTGAAAAAATGGCGTTTAAAAGATAATAGGATTTGAATGCGTAAGAATTCCAGTACAATTACAAACGCCCTCTTTTCGGTGGCAAAAGGTGTAATTATCACCAAGTGGCGACAATTATTTTCATTAGCCACTCACATGATCGCGCCAATGAGTTTTCCGAGGAATCGAGTGAGCCAAGAGTCGAGGCGGCTTAGTTGGGCCGGTCGTGTGTTGTGAGCTGCAGTGGCGTGGAGCGGCTCTTGGCCGCTGAGCCGTTTGAGTCGTCATCGTGGACGTTGATTTCCTCATCGGAGGAGGAGTCGCGCAGGCCGGCGTATGGTGGCCGAAGGCCTAGTGACGCCGAGGCGGCCAGCAGTGCAGCCGCGGACGAGGGCACCAGTGAGCGAAAGGCGCTATGTTCGCCGCCCATTAATAATGGCGTTGATGCTGTGACTAAGCTTGTTGCCGCTGCCACGGCCGCCGACACCGCCGCCGCCGCCGGGGAAGATTCCCGGGCGGGTGCGGTAGGGGTGAAATTGCTGTTGCTGCTTGCTGTTCTTTGGGGCGTTGGCGACGACTGCTGTTTGAGAATATTCATGCGCTGGTGGCGCCGCCATTTCGCTCGTCTGTTGGAAAACCAAACCTAGTGTTTAATGAAGAAATTAGTTCGCACACGGCCAGAAGCCACCCACTCACGCCTGAGTGGACATCACAACATGCAACACAGGAAGCCAAACTCACCTGAACACGAGCCTCACTTAGGGATGTGCGTGAGGCGAGTCGCTCACGCGTGCTCACGCACGGATAATGAGATTTGTCGAACTCCTTCTCCAGTTCTTCGAGCTGTTCGGGACTGAAAGTCGTGCGGTTGCGACGGAACTTTGGCTGTTCACCGTCCAAACTGCCCGAATCCTCACCTTCAACATCTCGAGAGAAAGATTTTTCTATTAATTAATAGCTAACGAGAAAATAACCTCAAACTTACCTATTAGGCGATTGCCGTCGGGTGAGCCTGCGGTATCGTGAGATGATCCTGGCGATACAGCCGTGCTTGAGGTGGATCCTGGAGGGGTAATTCCACTCAGATTGGCCGCATTTGGCGGCCATAGGTGTGTGGGCGGCCATGCAAACCCCCCATAAGGATGAGGCGGGTATAAACCATAGCCGGCGGCTCTAGCAAACTCAGCTGCGGCTCTCTCTGCAGCTCTATTCCTCAAAATACGATTGATTGACGACACAGAGGGAGCTGTGGCATTTGTACAGACACCTGAAAAGCAAGGGTGACGTTAAAATCAAATGTCAAAATTTAAATATTCGAAGTAAATAAGTTTTAACGGTATTTGTAAAATATGAAAGAAATCAGGCTCATTTGTGACAATTTATTTTTCGATGAGTGAAATTTGATATGCTGAAGACTAAAAGTGACAAAATGAAACCATCCGTCAAAATTTAAATATTTGAATTTCCAACGGTTTTTAACGTTTATGCAAAACAACTTGTTTTGTTTCGCAAATTTTGAGATAGAACAAAATAAAGAAAATAATGACTCATAAATGCCAACTGTCATAATTTAAATCTCCAACAACTTCAAACTGATGCTTGAAAATATCACTTTTTCTCACTTTCAAAGTCAATTTCAGCTTAGGGAAGTCCCACAGAGCCACACAAAGAGGCAAAGTGTGTGTTTTCTTGAAAAATAGAAACGCGATATGTGCTACTATTGTGATCAATTATGGACATCACAAATTAAAAAATTGTTCGTGGCACGCAATCATCCATGGGGGAAAATTATCACAATTACCAGTCGATTTCACGTGGAGGCCATTGAGCGTGCTTCATTTTTTTTTCTTCTTCTCCCTCTCAGGAAAAATTGAATTTATGTCGACAAACATTCGGTCCAATTGAATTCCTTTGCCTCTAACATGGAAAATTGGCCGCTCAGCGGCTCTTTGGAGAGTTCCGCTCGCGATCGGAAAAAGAGATTGATCTCGAATTTGCCCCCCAGTGAGTTGCCACTGAGAAAATTCGAGCGGAAAAATCAATAATTCACCGTGAATTATTGAGATAAAAATTGCACTTGATTGAATTCGAGCGATCAACAGTTGGACGAGGTCAAAATCTTCAAGTCTGCGCGCCTCATTTTCTCAAATCATCCCGCCGGAGAGCAGCTAATTTAGAATTCTGTCAAGTGATCGACAAGATAATAATTGGACAGATTAAATATGAAATGCATAATTACAACCCATGATTCTTGAGATTTGCTTAATTCCGCCAAGTCACCGCGCTGGGGCTGACTTTAATAGTCAATCATAAAACTGTCTTCATTCTTAATTACCTGATCACGTGAGCCGAGAGCAAGAGGGATTATCTTCGTCAAAAGAGGAACAAATGAAGCAAGATCTCAAGATCATCCACCAAATCGATCGACAACAATTTACTGACCATTTAGTCATTTTCAGACACTAGTAAGAAAAGATAAATGTTTTTCATACTTTTTTATATCAATTTTATATATTTATAGAAAAACTGTTTGAAAAGCAAAGAAGTCAAAAAATTTATTTTATCAATATATCTTTTCTCATGGAATTCACATGGTTATCTTGGAATAAAAATATATTTTCGAAAATTTTTTATTAAAGATTTATGATTTTCAGACACTTTGATATAAATTCAAAAAAAACCAAGGAGTGGCTCATATGATGGACTCTTTAAAAAAATGATTTTTGAGATTTTTTCAGGATGAGTTGTATTTCACCCATTTGAAAGTATGAAAATTTATACTTCAAAACTATCAAATACATAAACATTTTTTACCAGTGTGCAGTCTCAACTCATCACTGAATCTTTTGAGCTCCTCGCAAATTGACCAATTGTGGCTGAAGAGGAAATTGTGCGGCACTTAATCAGAAAATCGTGATCACAACTCTTGCAGAGCTACCGCCATTGTTTTTTCTCCATATAAATGTATAACTTTCCATGATCGTGTGAAAAATGTTGGGAGAGAGACCTCCTTCCGGGAGGAAAAACAGTAGAGATCAGACGCGAGAATCTAACACTAATCGATGAGATCCTCCACAAAAAAGTGGCTGCAGATTGTAATTGATCGAAGGAGAGAAAAATGTTGAATCTGGCGAGGCAATCATGGAATTATGCCAAGTCACTGGACACTCTTTAGCCTCTCCTTGGGAGATGGTATGGCGCGATAAAAAGGGGGGTATCACAATATTTAGTCGATGGATCAGCAACAAAGCATTCGATCGTAATGATCGCAAAGCCGCCCATTGACGCTCTCTTCAACACCGCGATGATTGAGTGAGAACAAGCAGAAGATCCCGAATCCAATCAAAATCCAATGCCGCGGAGAAAGAGGTCGTCAAGATAAATGACGAACAATGCTGGAAGATGCGCGCGCTGAAGGAGCAAATCGAGATGATGGATTGACGTGTGTGCTACACATTTCCAACATCTGTGTAATTTGTATTTGAGAAAACAGCCCTCAATAGAAATCCCTCTTATCCCTAAATGATTCATTCAACAAAAGACTCGCGGGATTTTATTTATTTGTTCATCCGGCTCACCATTAATTTCTTCAAACACTCTCGATACCTCTTGATCGCTCTTGAGCGATCAAGTGGGAAAGGCTTGATATTTTGTGGCTATTGTGTCCATAGGAGAGTCAGAGGGAGTAATTTTAGGTATTGAAAAAATGATCTTTTGCTAAATGTGTATCAAAGCAAAGTTATGAATAGTTATATAAAATTCTCTCAAAATTGAATATATGCTACAGTATGCAGCCAAAATAGCCAAATTAAACAGTTTTATAGCATAACTTGCTATAATTTTTTTAAAAGTCAGTTAATAAGAAAATTAATTAAAGGGTAAATTAAGTGAAATACATGTTAACATATAAATTTAGTTTTATGGTGTTATCACACGAAAGTTATAGCGCAATAATTTTTAAATGCTTTTGAAGGCGTTAAAATAGAGCAATTTGTCTTTATTTTTGAAGAACTAAAAAATATCTCATGGTTTCTTAATGTTAAGATTTTCCTGCTTGAACACTTTTCGTATCTTTCGGATGTAAATGACGCTAATAAAGGTAATTAAGGCAGGACAAACACCTATAAATACTCAAAGATTTTATTCATAGACTACTTAAAAACATATAGTCATCTCTTTGACTTTCTTTTTCCAAATTCTAGCAGTAATTAACATATTAAGTGCTAGAATTTGTAAGAGGATAGCAAAAGAGATGAATGTATGTTATTCGAATAGTCGATGAGGTCTATGCGGTCTATGAGAAATTCTTTAATTTTTTATCACGTTTACATTATCCTTCTTCGCGTCCTTTGCATCTATAATGAAAAATGAGGTTATAACAACTGCGGGAACTGTAGAAAATAGCAACAGAAACAACCAATCAGAGATTCCTTTAGTCTCTTAAAAGTAAAAGCTATCTGCTCTCTTTTATCGCTTACAAAAACATTTTAGAGCGAAATAGGAGATTTATTTAATTTTGTTAGCACAATAATTATTGCGCTAGGAACTTACGTGTGATAACACCACTAGAATTTCTGATGGACCTTCAGTTTTAGTATAATGTGCCATAATAATTACTTTATGAATCTTTATAACACTCTAAAGGATTATTTATTAAGTTATATATATGTATTGTTTTGAAATGTTTGTTAGATTTTATGGTAAAATGGGTAAAATGATAATGTTAATATTTATGAATGTACATTATTCTTCTCCCTAACATTCGCCTCTTGATTCCAACCGCCTCTGGCTTTGTCAGCCAATAAAAGGAAATAGGCGATTCCTTCTCTTCTAATATCAACGTATCATTTTTTTTTCCTAAACATATTCACCGCGATAGAAATGATAATATAAGGGCTAATAACTATCTTTTGGAGTATGTTTATTCATAACTTTTACTATTGTCAATAGTAAAGACATGGTAGTGACGGTAATAGATGGTTTGTGGTTATTTCGTGTATATTCTGGAAATTCCGTTGCGGTTTCCCAGTGTCGATCAAAAAAAGATTTAATGGGCACGTTTGATGCGATCATTGGTGCACAAGAAGTGGCCGGAAGTCGTGAGATTTTCCCCCATGAATTCAATTTTCCTCAAGCTCTCAGGTGAAAAGTGTCCGTTATTGGAGAGCCTGAGGTGCGAGTCGAATGGGAAGAATGTGCGTTGGTTCACTAGTCACGAAATTTGTCGCGTCTTGTGATCACGAAGTCGATCTAAATGGTGGTAGAAATAATTGAAAATTGCACCCTGGTGGGCCCAATTTCTCTCTTTCACCGCTCTTTGGGGCCACACAATGGAAATTGCCGCGTAATCCAAGAAGCAATTCATGTGACTTGGAGATCGATCGGATGGCCATAAATTGGCTGAGCCTTATCAAATGGACGGAATCAAGTGTCTCATGGGGAGCAATCAACGTTCGTCAATTCTTACCTTCCGAAATCAATCGCTCCCGGATTTCCCAGGCGAAGATTGTGGGATTCTCCCGTTTGTACTGTTCGATTTTTGAGACGACAGCTGGTGTTGCTACCTTTGGTTTGGAGCCTCCAATGAGTCCTGGTGGTCGCAGAGTGCCTGCAAGATGACGAGAAAACCAGTAAGTTGTATTTACTCGAGAGGGCTCAGCCGCGTGTGCATTGAAATCTATTCATTTTGCCCATATTACAAATCCATCGAATTAGAGTTGAAGAGAAAATGTGAGAGATCAAGCCGAGGAGGTTACACAAAAGATCGGCCAAATTGATAGGTGTCTTGTGGAGTGCGTCGCGCTGATCCAAATCCACATTACTTTCCCGCGCGCCAAGGGAAGCGGAATAGGCGAAGAATGGTGTACAAGACTTTTATGACTGAATGATTTCTTTTACTATTGGATAATTGAATTAAATTAGCTTTCTAAAAATAAAATTCATTCATCTAATGTAGATGAAAATGACAGAAGTGGCATGAAATTGTTCAAAGGGGACTTTACCCTAAAGTTTACCATTTAACATCAGATCTTACAGAAGCTAAAACTGTATTGAATGCGAGATTTTTAGTGATGTGAAAGTTTTAATATTAATCAAAGTACAAGAAATTATTGTTTTTAAAAACATAGAAAACATCGAAAATGCTATTAATCCTTTAATTTCATCCAGATATCCCAAGTTTTAGTTCTAACTGTAAAAATCAGTCAATTTTCTCTAATATTAAGTCTTTGAAATTTTATCAAATTATTGGAAGTCTTGTGTGAGTTTTATTTATGTACATTTCTATGTAATTTTAAAGTTATCTTTACACATTTGATTAGTGTTAAGACCATCCTGTTATTCTGGCCATAAAATTCTCTATTAAAGAAATTCAGCTACAGAAAGTCCTAATAGGTATTGGCCAAAAAAATACATTGTAGACCATAAACATAGAAAAACATCGAAAGCGTTGCTAATTGCTCAATTTCTACCCGATTATGTTGACTTTGACTTTCTAAGAAAGCTAAAAATATTTTATACGAGAAAAAATCCTATAAATGCTCGACTCCTCGCCTCATTTTAGAGCACCTTAACCTGGTGTACACTAATTCCTACTCTAATATCCACCCCTTGTTGCTGCGTATAAAATTGATTTAATTTCCAGGCACATTTATACCGAAATATTAATTTCTCCTGGCGCAATTACCATACGAAATTGCAGGTGTGCACCATTGGAGTCCATCTACAATCGGACCGTGATTGTTGGAGGAAGAAAAGCCGCCGGGGGGTTGCGCTCTGGCGGACAATTGGGCCGAGGTGGAGAATCGACCACCCAGGTGATTTGCGATTAGAGGTGCTTAATTAATGTGCGTTGAAGGCCCCCATGTCATCGGACCAAAAGCTCATTGCCAGCTAAGAAATTATGACCACAGCTCCACCCTCTCTCGTGCCCGGCGGCGTCCAGTGTTTGCATTGCCAAGTCGATGGGGATTAATTGGGGTTGGGAGGAATCGGCAGAGTCTGGGGGGCGGAACCGCCGATTTCGCGATAAGTGTCTCTGAGACAGAAGTGGAATAAACTGAAGAGGAAATGTTTGGTAGCATTGCTGATCCAAAAAATGAATTATTACTATTTTTTATGAGGTCATATTGTGGTCGTAGTCTAGTAGTTATGTAGTAAATATGTGGGTTTAGTGATTTATAAAAATGTCACATAATTTTTAGATATTATTATCCAAATATAATAAATCAATTTTATGTTTTAATTTGGTTTTAATTAAGAGTGATTTCCAGTCAAGTTATTTTCTTACATGAATCTTACACATTATGTGTAAATTATGAGTAACAAAAAACCTCAAAGTTCTTTTTTTTTCAAAAGCCTGTAGTTAACTCACTGCGGAACTGCGTAAAAATCTCGTAAACTATATTGATAAATTTATGCAAATCGATTGTAAAATTTTCTGAATATTTGCTTCTTGGCAACTGTTAAACTTCATCTGAATACTCCTAATTGAATTCATTCACAAAATTTTATTGCCATTTTTTGCTTCATTTAAAAACTGGAACACATTTTATACGAATTGAGAAACTTCACCGTTTCTTATAGAATGATTTTGAAACTGAAAAAGATCCGGAATTGAATTTTTTCTCTATAAAAAATTCTCCATATCACAATGTTGGCAATAAAGTCATAGAATAAAATATATATGGTGCATTTTCCAGGTGAAATTCTGATGAACAAATTTTTACTATCAGTTGAGCCCCCGCAAATTTCCTGATGAGGTTAATGCGATGGAGATTGGCTATTGATTATCGCGATACCACGCAAAGATCTCGGAAAAAGTGTCGTTTTATATCCACTATCCGACATCTACGATGTGAGATAAGACGTTCTGCATTGCGTGGACTGTTTGTCTTCCGCTTTTCCCCTCAGCCACTCATGTTGTGTGAATCGAGAAGAAAAAGAGATCGAAGCGATATCGAGGAATTTTCAAACGCTTTTGAGGAGTTTAAACAGGTTGTTGCGCACTTTTTAAGAGCACCCAGACACACAAATTGAAGCAAGTGTTCTGAAGATCAGGGCATGAAAGAAGTGTTTTCATATCATCTAAGATGAGCCAACAAGAGAGAAGAAAGAAGCCAGCTAAGCACACAAGGAAGAACTCCCGATGGGTGAGACGAAAAGCGGGCTTGAAGCGTCTAAAATGCTCATCAGTCGGCCGAAAAGTCAGTAAAAAGTAAATAAAATTTAACCATAAAATACAATTTATTGTAAACAAACGATAAAATTCATCAATTTGGAAAGCAACTCCATAAAATGGCACAAAGCAACAGAGCCCACAATAAAAATTTCAATCGTGCTCTTCTCTTGATAAGACTCACCAACATCATCAAACAGGGTGATCCACACCTGAGCATCTCCCGTGAGATCACATTGAGATTTTCAACACTTGTCTAGGGATCACCCTCGTGCGTTAATCCAATTAAAATGTCTTTCCCCTGGGGCAGCAGGGAGAGAGGCCGCCACATAAAATTGCCCTATCAAATTACTATCAAAAGCCAATGAATCCCATGTGGATCGTAAAAATGTGTCATTTTATATGAACGCACCCTAATTTAATCATTCCCATTTAATCACCGCAGAAGAACATCAATCCAATGGAAATAACCACTTGACTTAGGGCTCAGGAGATTGTGGGAAATTTTCGTTATTCCCAAATAAAAAAAATACTATTGCAGTCATTAAAAGCTTATATAATAGAGATGGAAAAGAAGGATTTAATTTGTCATAATATAATGAATCAATAAAAACGTTGAAATTTGAAATTTAGTATGACTTTGGCAGCTGTGACAGCTGTCAAATCTGAATTTGTAAAGTCATAACCGTCATAACGTGTAAAGGTTGAAATGTTCGATCGTTACTGCATTCAGTGTAAAATTAGATCCAGCTAGACTATAAAAATTAGTCTTCAAAATACCTTCAACAAATTTACTTGTTACTTTCAAATAGTTTGGATCTGTTTTAAAACTAGATTCAAGCTTAAGGTTTTAAACTCTGGAGACAGCCTAAAATTGAAAGGTATAGTCTAAAGCTCAATCCTGGTCTAAAGGCTAGCCTAAAGCTTAAGACTGGTTTAAAGTTTCAGCCTGGCCTAAGGCCTAATAAGGCTGGTCTAAGATTAAAAGCTGGCCTAGGGTTTAATAAGGCTGACCTAGGGCACAAGTCTGGTCTAAATCTTAAAGCTGGTCTAGGGCTGAATAAGGTTGGCCTAGGGCTTAGTAAAGCTGGTCTAAGATTCAATGCCGGCCTTGGCCTAAGGCGTAAGTCTGGTCTAAGTTCTAAGGCTGGCCTAGGGCTTAGTAAGGCTGGGCTAAGATTTAAGGCTGGCCAGGCCTATGGCGTAAAGCTGGTCTAAAACTAAAAGCTAGCCTAGGGCTTAACAAGGCTGGCCTGAGACGTAAAGCTGACCTAAAACTTAAGGCTAGCATGAAGCTTAGGGCTGTCCTAGCTAGAGCTAAAAGTTAGCCTAAAATTTGAGGCTGGCTTTAGGGAGGCATAGGACTGACTTTATCCTGACATAAAGCTCAAAGCTAACTTAAGACTAATTCTATATTAAATAACCCACTTAATTCAAACATTTTAAGATAATTTGAAATCATTGAATTTTTGAAAATAATTTACAATATCTTAACCAAAATTTAAAAACTTAAAAATTATAGGGATGCCAAATACATCAACGATAGTTACTATTCAATGATCTTAAGCGACCTTAAAATGCGAAAAATCAATGAATATAAAAAAATAAAAAAAAAATCCAGTATTTTAATACGTTTTCTTAATTTAAACACTTTGAAACTTTCAAGAAATCCCAAAAATTCAAAAACCATTCATTTTCCCATCTCAGAACTTATCTCAAAGTCTCAATCACGCGGCTGTGAAAGAGCGTCCACATAAGAAAGGAATTCAGTGAGTGTAAAAGTGTCTATTTGGTGATCTTCTCCAAACGATGAAGATGGCAGTAATAAAAGGATTGGGTGTTTTCAGTGTTGAGAAATATGAAATGATATGTTTTACTCGATGACCAAAACAAGCCGGCCAATAAAAGCAATAAAATAATTTTTCGATAAAATAACAACGATTATTCGAGTTTTGTGGCTGAGGTTTTATTGTTAGCTCTCGGAGGCCAGTAAAAAGAAATAAATCCACTGTGCGTGGCGAAGCTACCGAGAAATCATCGTCCCATCAGTTCAAATCAATAGCATAGCCACTTCTTGACTTTCTTGCGGCCGCGCCAGGGTCGCAACGGTGATGTTGAGGCTCTCTTGGCCACAAGAGAGGATCATCCGAGTGCAATCCTGTCGCCTCTGGACATTCGCTCGAGAAAATCAAAGACTGGTGTGTACGTGAGTTGACCGCATCTCTGGCCATTTCTGCGATCGTGGAGAGCGTGGAGCACGCAATGAATGTCTCAATACACCCGGAGAACACCTCCATTGAATGCGTGATCAAATAAAACTCCAGCCACTTTCCTCTCAAATGATTTTACCTCTAAACACCGAATATTTGATATCTATTTTCGTCTCTTGTTCTCGAACAATTGTGCAAACATCGTCAAGTGATCGTATTCAGGAAGTGATCAGCCACGCTCACTTGAAAGTGATCTCTTTTACAAAGTTTTCGTTGAAAAAGTAATTTTAAATAATATAATAAATTCCCTGCCCATAATTTGTTCACTGGAAAAAATCATTGTTGTATAATTTGATGCAAGAAATATGCGCGATCTGCAAGAAATTCTCAAGAACCGATCGATGCATGCAAAAGAGTGCCAGCAATAAATATCTTCACGATTCATATGATTGGCGATGGAGCAATTACATCTCCAATGGATTGAGTAATTGCATGTTCATTACACGTAAATGCGATATTTAAATTAAAATAATAAGTCCGACGCATTCCCTCCAGTTTGACTGCGACTCGATCAATTAGAAGAGACTTCAAGAGAGCCTTGTCATAATTTCCTCTCTTCGGCTTAATGGTCTTTTCTGAAAAACTTTCCCAGAAGCTGGAAAACCATCGGCTCTTTGTCCTTTTGCGGTGATCTTGCGTGATCATTGACGATCGCATGATCGACCTCGATGCGATTCTCTTGTGTCATAATGGCTAACTTCCTGAAAAGTTTTGCGAGCATTATTGCCAATTACCGGTGGCTCAAAACCCCAGAGTGAAATTAGGCTGTCAAATCTGAGGCCTTCGAGGTGTTGACTTCTTGCGCGATCATCAAATCACTCGAAAAAGATCACCCGAGAGACCTCGTAAATTTTATTTCTGCGTGTATCAATTTTTCACATCTGACAGAAATTTCCCAGGAGAGCAAATGGAAAAGTCACAATGGCTTTGTAATCGCGATCGCCGATCGCAGAGGGAAATTGCACAACCAACTGATCTCGCGATGCATAATGTGTGAATTTTAAGTATCCACCAATCTCACTGACCAACACATAAAATTCAACCATTAACGATAAGAGACCCAAGTAACAATTGGTGTATAAAATTTAGATAATTTTACATTATATTTTTATGTAAAATGTCTGGAAATCACGAATTTTTGTGGTGATCATGTTGATTAATTAGTTATGTTTGTGAATAATATATGTAAGTCATTTTTGGTCATAATCTCTTGATTTCGTATGTTTCAGAAATAGGGGAAAGCGGGGAAATTTCAGACTGCAATTTGAGGCTTTGTTGGCATGCCGGTTTGCTAGAAAAACTGTAAATAGCACTGAAAATGTTTCATATATATATAGCCATAGAATACGCTATCTAACAAGATTATATATATGGACATTTGTCTGCGGTCTGAACATCCCCACTCTCCCCTATCTTGGAAATCAGTTTTTCGATCTTCTGGGTGAACTTTGCGATCACCAGAAGCCAAAAAGTCAAAGATCGTGTCAGCAAATTAGACATCAAGAGACATAATCCACCCACATCGATTTGGGACGCACAACAGAAGGCCTGCAGATCGTACAATGATCGAGTGTAGCAAAATGACTGAATAAATTACGACGATCTGCATTGGGGCAGCGGATGAATCGCCGCAGCACAATTTCTATTAATTATTCATGAAAACATTTAATAGAACAACAGCAAAACAGCACATAACGCTGTGTTGTTGTCATGTCACTCATCAGACGAGTTGGAGATCGTACAATTTATAGATGGAGTGATCTCCAACTTGACTCTATTTCCGGGCATTCTCCGCATGCATTTCTACCCATATTATGATTTCGATCATTCTCGCCATGGACACTTAATTGCCACTGGGATCGGACAAAAGAGACCACAGGTGGAAGGGCCTGGAGGATCACCCGATGATCGATGGTGATCGTTGGATAAATCGGGCTATGATTTTAATATGAATATTTTATCACCGACAGATGCTCACGCGGTGCGATCATCTTCACTTTTTGCACCAACAATCATCCCCGCCGGATGGGACAGCGTAATGATTTACGATCGCAAATGGGTGCAAAAAATCATCTTTGCCATTTTGTGCGCCACGGTGTCATATTTTTGCAATTTTTCGGTGGGACCACCGCAGAAAAAATTAAATGTCTGCTCGATAGCACATTTGATATTCCATAGCGATAGAGAGGCAGTTTGCAATTGACGTGGCGCTTTTCCCTCAATAAATGCGGGATGGAAGAGAAGCCACTGTGGCACAAGATCACTATCATTCACCGAATAAATCATAATGGAAGAATCTCACGGTCTTTAGACGCAATAATAATAATATAGGATGGAGAGGAATAATTAATTGTTTTCATATAAATTTATTATATTTGGAAAGGTGAGGAGAGAGTGAGAGGTAACTTTTATTATGGAAGCCATTGTGTAGTAATTTATAGTAGCACCCACGATCTTTCAAAACATTTTCAGATGATATTTTTTATTTTTTATTTTTTTAACTTAATTTTTGTATTATTTAGATTTAAAGGTTACGCTGAGCTTAGAAAAATATTTTAAAACTTCCGGAAAAAACAATTTTAAAAATAAAGTTTTTGATAAACCTTTTAAATGGAATTCTAAAAATCTTAGATGATGCTTAAAAGCTCTGAGCTTTTTTGAGATTCGAATTTTGAACTATTGATTTTGTAAAGCTTTGTGAAATATTTCAGGGATTTCAAAGAAAGATATTTTAAAAGCCATATTTTCAAAATAAGCTTTTCAAAATATTTGGGAAACTTGAATAAAATTTTGAGCTTTACAAAATTTTGTTGGCAAAACTATTTATATTAATTTCAGAAGTTTTTGAAAATTTGAAAGTTCCAAAATGTTGTTTAACAAATTTTCTGAGCTTTTTGATAAACTTTAGATTTGGTTAAGCTTTGTTGAGCTAATTCAATAGGCTTTGATTAATTGAGCATTACTAAAATCTAATCTAGTTTCGGTGGATAGTTTAACAAACTAGAGAATTTTTTGAATTCTCAGAAAAAAAAACATAAATAAAAATAAAACGTTTTGAATTCCAAAAGATGTTACGCTACTATAAATATACCTTTACATGGTCAAAGGTGCCTCTCAATTGCTCTTTCCGAAGCAGTTTTAAGCAAATTATAACTTTGCTCAGGCTTCTTAAAGCGTTACTCTTGTCCAAACATGAGGAAAAAAACCGCCCTTTCTGTAAAATATTTTATTTAGAGAAAAAAATAAATACCATTTACACAGTCATTATGGCTGAAAGATATACACTATAATGCCCAGTGAAAAAGAGGCAGAGAGAGTGCACAAAAGATGAGGCAAACCAATTCTGCGGTCGCTCAATAATGAATATTTACATATTATTAAAATCCACTATTGTGTGGAGTTTCATTTTACAATTTTCCTTTTTTTTCGTTCCATATCACATTAATAATTTTATTTTTATTCCAACCTTTCTTTTCACTCTAATAATAGAGTGAGCATCACCACACAGAGCAGGTAATTGCTACTCACCTAATGCGATGCATTTACCACAAATGGGCCACTGCGAGAGCGTAAAAGGAGATCCTCCAATATTATTTCCTCTGACCATTTGCAACGTGATCCCGTCTATTTGGCTTTGGGTGCGAAAAATGTGGTTTTCAGAGCCAAAACACTCAATCAAGGGTGAGAAATCAATTGAGAAGCCATTCGAGGGCTTATCTGGACTCTTCCACCCACCAGCCAACACTCTCAATTAGCTGATTGCTAATTTTCTCTGCCTCTTGTGATTTTTCCCACATCAAATTGACACCCATCAGTAATCAATTTGGTGATCTTCGGACACAATCAAGGAGGAGATATTATGGTTAGAAAGAAGTGGGTGTCGTATTTGAAAATGGAAGTTGATGGAATTTCTTTGAAATTCTACAAAAATTTTGAGTTTAGACAATTTTTAGCTGGAATTCCCATATCCCAGCTTATTTAAGCTTTTGGATAAGTTTTTTTCTAAATTTTTTCGCACAGAACTTGAATAAATTAATTAATTGAACTTAAAACTTGGAGTTCAAAAAATTTAGTAACTATAAGTTTTTAGAAAAAGTTTTCGAGATTTTGAAAATTTTTAAATAACTTCCAAATTTATTAGGGGTTTTTTTTCAAAAATGATCTCAAAAGTTTTTCAAAAAAATTCAAAAACCCCATAGAAAATTTACGACCGAATAAAAGTTTGATAAAACTTTTATAAAAAAATTTTAAAGCTAAAACATTTATAATTTTTTAAAAATATTTGAAGTTTAGTGTTAAAAAAAAAGCCTATTCTTAAAGTCTGATCTTTTTCGTAAGCTGTGACACATTTCTCAAAGCTTTAACAAATCTATTATTCAAACTTTAAACTTTTCGTGAACCCAAAGAAAATTTCAAATATTTTTTAAAAAAATTTCTACAACTTCTGGATGAATTTACAGCCATTGGAAAAGTTTGTAAAGCTTTTAAAAGAAAATTCCTCCCAGTTTTCAAAAATTCTAAGACTTTTTGAGTTTTACCTATCAATTCTGCTAAAGCGCCACGCTGTGTCTCCAAGAGTTCTGGAACTGCTAGAAAATGGTGTACAACGTTTCAACCATAATATCTCCCCCTTGGGCGCAATGACGAGAAAAGCTGTCGCTGAATTTGCATATCGTGGTGTATTTGAGTCTCTCATTTAATGGCGGATTCTTGGGAGGATTTTAGCACCATAAAATTTTTTTTCATTTTATCTCAAATTTATCAAACACTCTCCCAACCAATTTGGCACAGTGGCCATTTGGGGAAAATTGCCGTTTCTTTTTAGAGCTGCGCGAGTTTCAATTTCAAAACAGAAGTTCCTGATCACTTCTTTCTCATGCTTCTTCATCCTCAAATTACCATTGAAAAGAGCCATGATAAATTCGCAAAATTCTCTCCTGTGACGCGAATTGATGGTTTCGTATGGGGCAAAAATGAAATATTTATATATTGTTCGGATTTATGTGGTGCAACATTGACGGAATGTCGTGAACTTACACTCACCGAGTAACTTGGAGACGGCGCCCTGCTGCGTGAGCATGTGCTGAGCCAGGTCGTATCCACGCAAGCTGAAGCGCGACAGCTCCAGAAGACGATGCTGCGACACCAGGGCGCTCAGCGTCGACGGGGCGCCACTTCCGGCGGCGGCGCCCCCAGCGAACAGGCCCGCCGAAGGGGGAACCGTGCCCGGTGACGGAACATTGGGCGACAAGCCAACTGAAAGACATGAAGAATTGCATGAGAGGGGGTGTAACGGCCAAATCATCGCAAATATGTGCAATTAATGTTGCTAATTGATGCCTTCTTCTCAACTAGTTAACAAGTTTTGTTAGCAACACGCGCAGAGTCAGTGAGAGCCTAATGAGATTGGTGATTTTGCGTGCGCCCACCTATTAATTCAGGTGCTGACTCATGAACAAGGCGGAAAAGTTATGAGAAATGTCTCAAGATATTATGTTACTTCTAGCTTCTGAGATTATTCGCAGAAATTTACTGCTTGAAATATATATAAAAAAAAAAACACCGAAACACTTAAATTATCCTAACATTTAATCCGCAACATGAAAATTCAAAAATTTCTATAGAAATAAAACTAGAAATTTACGATGAAGTTTTAAAAAATAAAAAAAAAATTTTTAATATTAAAATAGAAAGAAAACAAATTCAAATTGTTAAATTTTGCTTTTAGTTTAGAAATAAAGTTTACATCCAATAAATTTAGTCTCATAATACAAAATATATTCCTGAAATAACCCTTAAATGTTTAACTTCAGAAACATAGAAAAACATCGAAAGGTGCACCATTCATTCAATTTTCTTCCGATTTAAGAAATTCTTTTTGAATTACCAAGCTGAGAAAACATCCTAAAAAATTGTTTATTATACCATTTATCATATCTCCTCCATTTCTCCACTTTTCAACAGTGTTACATAACGTTTCAACAATACAATATAATGCAATTGTCACATGTTATTAGCTCAGCAATTGAGACCCAATTAGGCTGCAATTTTGCACCTTTTTTTCTCTCCTCCGCCGTCAATTAGTTGACTTTAATGAACAGCCATTTACATAAAGTGCCTTACAAATTACTCTGCGAATTTGTTTAAAAAAAAAGTCGTCAAGCTCATTTTTTTCTCTCAACGCAAATGGGGTGGTAACATATATGTAAGCTCTTTGACACTATCGTTGGCTTTCCTCGGTGCATTAATTGGAATTTATGTGTGTATTTGGCGCTTTGTTCGCGGATTATTCAAATTTCGAGAGATGGGGAAGAGGAAACGTTTTTTGCCAACAACATCAAGAGGACGAAGAATGAGGTTGATGGATGACGACTAGACGCGGTAAAGGGCCAAGATCGACAGGATAATTTGCTAATTCTCCGCTCTGCAATTGATGATCATCAATAAAAGATCACACCGGATAGGGAGATGGCGAGCTATCTTATCCGGTTAATCTGTGAGCCATGGGAGATGCTGAGAGCCACCCGCGAGTGATTCTTCGACGATCTCAGAGGGAGGCCAAATTTGGTGATGATCGTTGTCGATAAGATTTTGATTTTCTCATGAGGCAATTTAACAAGAACCGGACGCGATAAAGTCCCCCGAAAATGCACCCTTTTTGTCGCATATTCAATTTCCACTCACTTGCCGGTGTCCCCCATCTAATCCGAAATCAATGAGATTTACCTTTCTTGGTCTTCCCACTTTTCGTCTCTTCTGCCTTCTTTTCGCAACTCCATTCACCCTTAAATTAAACCCATGTGTGCACGTCGTTAAGCAAAGGCATAATATAGAATTTAATAGTAATTTAATTAACTTTTCATGCGTTTCGATTCTGTTATGAGAGTCTGAATTAGCCAGAGTGTTTATTGTGGTTGAGTTTGGGATGAGGTGGACTAATGTGCATAAAATTGCACAAAGTGAATCTCCGTGGAAGTGGCACAAATGCAACGAGGCGACGGCGTAATATGAAATTGATGTATAATCATTAAAATGCGATTAGTGAATGTTCACTGAGAACTTGTCCAGTGTGTTTACGGCAAATCCGATTGTGCTGTGCTTAAGAATCAGTCAAGTTGGTGGTAAAGCATAAAAAAAGAAGCACACATGAGACATGGAAAAATGCGAAAACCACACAAACAGGGTGAAACACATTTGAACCATATACATATATAGGCTTCCGTTAGCCAGGTGTGGGAAAATCTTTTTCAGGAAAATGAAACAGGTGGAAAATATTATTAAAGGTTCAATAGATAAAGCTCTAAAAATTTATTCTTTCTGAAAAGTCGGATTTGAAATTTTGGATGACAAAAGAAATGAGATGTGAAATGGATTTTAGTTTTTTTAGCTGAACCTTTTTGAAAAATTGTTAAGGAAAAGCTTTAAATTTTGGGCAGATCCGTACTATCAAATTAGCTTCAAATTTTTCGGCAAAATAATTTTTTAATAATAATAAGCCTTAAACTGTAAGTTAGATTTATGCTTTAGGTTGGCTTTAAGCTTAAGATTGCTGTAAAGCCTACAATTGGCCTGAAGATTAAGACTGAAACTCAAAGTCGGTCTACTTACGGCTGGTTTAAGCCTTAAGCTTAAAGTTAGCCTTAAGTTTAAACTCAGTCTTACCGTATTATCAGACGAGAAAAATCGACGCAATAATTGACATAATAACTGGGCGAAAAGTGTCTCCCTCTCAACTGATTTACATTATGGTTAGAAAGGGATAGAAAACTGAGCGATTATTGCGTCAAAGAGGACGCAATAATCTGTCATTATTACGTTTCTGCATCTCTTTCTAACCAATGTAAATCAGTTGAGATGGAGACACTTTTTCGCCCAGTTATTACGTCGATACAATAAATTCTTACGTCAAATTTCTCATATGATAACTCTCTTAAGCTCTATATTCTCTGAAAAAGTAGTAAGCCTCTGTTCAAGAAAAATGCATGAAAAATTGTGTTGTACCAAACTGGATCGCCTTCCCCTATAAAGCTTTCGAACAAGACAGGAACCAATCTTTGCATCTGAAAGTATGCAAAATTGTCACGGGAAATATTTTTAGT
>CAKKOB020000371.1:0-31372 GCA_918844115.2 Phlebotomus perniciosus | reverse complement strand
GCGTACGCACATCACGGCCAAACCGCTGAACCAATCTGGCTGATATTTGGCATAGGTATAGTTGGCATCCCAGGTTGGGACATAGGCTATATGAAAACTTCCCCCACCTCTCCTATCTGGTACCTCCCATACGAATTTACCACTTTTTTCAACATTTTTGACCTTTTGACCACTAAGCTGAAGCGCTAGCAGGTTACGATGTATGATGGAAATGATAAGGATGGTGTCCTCGATAACTTTTGGGTATAGAGAAGTTGCCCCACCATCCCCTATTTGTACCTCTCATACAAATTTATCCATTTTTCGGGCATTTTCGAGTTTTTGACCACAAAAATTAAGTGTTAGCTGGTCACGATGTATGATAGGGTTGATCAGAATGGAATCACCTACAACCCCATACCATATAAGAAGGCACCATCATCCCCTATCAGTAACTTTCATTCAAATTTACCATTTTTTCAGACAATTTTGACTTTTTCATCACTAAGATGATGCGCTAGCGGCTCACAATGTATAAAGGGGTTAATTGGGGTAATGTGGCCTGTAACTTAACATTATAGGGGATTGCTCCCCACCCCATTTCGAACCTTTCATACAAAGATCCCCTATTTTTGACTTTTTATCTGTTAAATGGATCTTCTCAATCAATTTAACGAACCCAAGTTACTCAATCCACAAACCACGCAAAGAGAGGCGCGAAGCGTCTCGTTTTACATAAGCTCAAAAATCGATTTTTATCTTCAAAAATTAAAAAAATACGAATTTTAAAAAATCAAAATCAATAAAATTCGAAAATTTACATAATAGATGCAAAAATTAGTAAAAATAAGTTTTAAATAAGTTCTGAAATATAAAATTCAAGATGGAAATAGATTTGAAAACTTCAAAATTCATTTTGAAGCTTTAAAAGCTCCAAGTAATTCAATACCTAAGTTTAGAATTTTATTAAACAGACATAAACTTTTTTAAAAGCATAGGTATGAATTTTTTCAGAATCTCAAAAACCAGTTTTGAGCGTTTTTCAAAAGATAATAATGAGTAAAGTTTTGAGTCAACTCTAAAATTTAACTAAGCTCAGAAATATAGTGAAAATACTTTTTATAGATTAAAAGTACTTTTTTACACTTCTTTAAACTCAAAAATGTACTTCTATTTCCCAAATTATCAGTATCGAATTTTCATTTTTTGATTATAAAGGATTATTTTTGATTAATTTGGATATAACATTTATTAGTTAAGCTTTTCTTAATATTTTTCTATCTTCAAAATATTTTTTCAAAAACAAATTTAAAATTTGATTGTCCCAATTTAATTCAAAATGCAATTATAAATTTCTGCATATTTAATTTACATTCTCCCTGGGTAATTAGTGTCTTAATTGAGCTTCTAACTTTACTGGAATTTTTCCAAGATTAAAATTCACTAAAGACGGCAACACACACTTCTTCTGTATCAGATTATGCATTGGCTTCGGCGTTTAATGGAAGTAATTCAAATAACCTTACGATTTTACAACTTTGGAACACATTGTGTCGTCAAAGAGGCAAGATCAGCGGCGGAATCACCTGAGTAACGCCTTTGGGGGACTATTCGAGAAATTTCGTGAATTTATTGCCGAGCAATTCTTGGTCTTCTCCTCATCTTCCCATCGTGAGAATTGCTCATGGCATCGACTCTAACGACTGGCGATGCTGCGGAATTATCACCTGCTTAAAGCGTTGAATTCGCAATTGAATTTACATGCGATGATGACTTCTTTTTTGGGGCGCGCACCGGTTGTGGATTGATGGGTGAATTGTGATTCTTTGGGGACACCGGCCACAACTCTTGGTGTCCATAAATTCTTACCGAGTGACACCAAGAGCCGTCGGTGAATGGACAATTGAGGGGACATCCTCTGACTTCCCACATTGACTTCCCCATTGTATGCCGATGATGTGTTTATTATCATACGGCGTGTGGACATCTCAATGAATTTCAACCACAACTTGATAACTTTTATCATTTGGGAACGTGTGTCCAAAAGGGTTCTCCCTGGTCACACAGAGAACCCAGAGAGAGAGAGATCTCAATCTTGACACGATTTTTTTTGCTCTTTTTTTTCACCTCACCTTTTGTGCTCTTTTGTTAACACAAGGGGTGCTAAAAAATTCACGAATTGAAAATTAAAATGCGATTCTGCACGCAATTTGCGCCCAAAGTGTCCCGAAGAGCAAAGCTCCGGGCAATTAACACATTACACATTCCGGGGTGACAGGAGTCGTGGCAAAATGCAAACCCAAGATCATAATCGGGTAATTAATGGACACTGTTTAACGAGACGAGAAAACACATTCGTGCATCTGACCATTTTCACCCGCCAATTCACACCTGAAGCTCAGCAAAATCACTTTCTTCACCAACACATCCCTCCCTGTCCGCCCCAGAATCCATCTTCATGAGGTGTTATGGATGAGGAAAAAAAGAGACACTTCAAAATTACCCGCGGAATTTGTCGTGAATGCCCAACGTGAAGAGAATCTCTAATGAGTCGATTAATGTCATCCCAAAAATTGAGGAGATTTTATTGGAGGAGTAAGAAAAAATCTCCTCTCGATCAGGTACAATGATCAATTTGTCGACAGTGCATGCATTCCATGTGGTGAAAGACGAGTTTTGTGTGAAGCCCGCGCGCGGATGGCATTCCATTCTTTTTCGCCCCAGAACTCCAAAAGGTGCCCCAAAAATCCATTGAAATTGATGGACTTTTTGCCACACTTGCGTGGAATTTGCTAAAGGTTTTCTATACGCACCGAATGGACCGAAGAGGTTTAAGGGATAATTGGACAGAAAGGTATAATAACTTATGGATTTGGCAAGAAATTTTAAAATAAATTCAAAAAAAACTAATTAACTAATTTACTAGGTAAACACTTTTCAAAATCGTTGTCTTAAAAAAATCAAAACCGTTCCTTCAACATTGCTTGAATTGTTTGTAAAATCCTTTGAAAAAATTGCGTAAACAAAATTTTGATATTTTTACAAGGATTGTATAATTTTCTATCTTAGAAATTTGGACTCAAAATTTAGAATTTTATAAACTTCAAAACATTGTACAGCAATAAGGCTTAGTTAACATTATACGGATCAGTTAATCTGGATTAGGACTGGATAGCGACTTCCGAGAAAGTCCAGTAGAAGCCAAATTTATTCTTTTGTATCTTAGAAATTTTAGAAATCATTTAGGAACATATTAAAAACCAAAAATAAACAAATTTTTAGCATAAATTTTTTTTAAATATATAGGTAGTCAAGTTTTGTTTTATTGAACAGTTTAATAAAGTAAATTAAAATATTAAGTACTTGAGCCAAGAACTGAGAAGTCATTATTATTTAAAGAGTTTTTTTTTGAAAAAATAGTTATTCTGTAGTTTTTCAAGGCACAGAAACTCAAAATTAATGTTTTTAGCAGTTCCAAATTCAAAAATTTAAGAAACTTCAAAAGATATAATCTTGCATACACCAATTTTTGGGAAAACAATCTCAGTTTCTTTGCTTAAATAGTAATTTTTAATAAAATTTAAAAATTCGATACTTGACTGAAGAATTTTGAACATAAACATTTCTTTGTTAGACAAAAAATAAGAAGAATAAATCCGTATTACACTAATAAATTATTTAAAAAAAAAACTTATTAACATTCACGTTCTAAGCTCAACTTATTTTTGAAAATTCAAGTATGTATTTCGAATCCTAATCCATAATTGATTTAAAAAATTCTTCTACGGAATACCTATTTAGAATTTTTTAAACGGTTATATTTAGGCATAACCGACATTGTCCTATAATAGAACGTCCTTGAACTATCACTAAAAATTTTAAAAGCATCACTAATTCACAAGAAATACATTTCCCGGCTTTTCAACTTAGCTAGATCTCGAGAAATCCCTTGGGGCATTACCTGTTGGGGAGAGTGAGAGCGTCGGTGGTGGCGGTGGCGGAAGTGATCCGCCACCAGCTAGGGGGGCTCTCGGTGGTTCCATGGAGCTCCACGGAGCACTGGGCAGAGGCGCGAACTCACTCCCGATCGTTGATCCAATCAACATGATACACTTTCTATCACTTTGCCTTCCTGGTCACCCTCTTCCTGCACCCGCGCCACGACACCTCCTCAAGCACACCCAGAGGCTCCCATAGTCACAACACTCTGTGTCCTGAGTTCTCAAGAAGGGGCCCAATTGAGGAAGAAGAAAAAAAAAAGAACAGTTCTTTACGCAGAAACACCTGATCGAGTTGATCGCGAAGCGCGCGGGATTTTTCGATCTTGTCGGCGGAGGTAGCACCGTTCGACTAAAAGGAAGGAAACAAGAAGCACGAAGGTTCGAGCAAAATCAAGCACCCGTGAGCTTGAGCCGCCGCGCGTCAAATTGCGCCTCACACACACACAGATGAGTTCAGGTGAGTGAGAGGAACATCTCACCTGGCCAGCTCCAAATGATCTGAAAGCCCAGAAGAGTGACTGAGAAAGACTGAGGACGAATGGGCGCACCCACTGGGTTTACGTGGTCTTTCACTGACGCCGCGCTAATGAAAAGCACACACCTAATAACCGCCTCGTGTGCTGCTCCTCAGGTGCGCACACAGGTAAATAGCGCGCCATTCAATTGGAGGGGCTTCCCATACAGTGGCACTCTTCGCACACATTTGAGGCTCCCAAAGCCATTGATTCCCAATCAATTTCCTCACTATAAAAACGCGACACTTTGCATAAATGGACACCCGAAAAAGTAGCCGCTCTCATCCATTAAAGTCAGATGATCGGAGATTGATCCCAAGAACACCTACACCTTCCGGGACGCAGTTCCTCTCCAGGGCATTGCTCAGGTGAGAATTATGGTCGTGCAATTGAGATAAGAGTGGTCAACATTCGCGCCATTCAAATGAATTATTGGCGGGAATTTTCTTCAGGGGGTCTTTCAAGAGAGAGGATGTTTGAAATTGCATTGATTGGATGTTTTCTATTCATAATGATAAATGACTAAAGCAATGCGGATACTTGTAAATGTTAGAGAATTTAACATGAGAGGCAAATCAAATGGGGAAAAAAAATCTATTAGTGTTACGTTGGTTTCTCCCTATAAAAATGATGTCTTTTTAACACTTCAATAATCAGAAGGAGATTTTGGTTGCATTGAATTTGAGTCAAGACAGTCAAGTCTTGACAATCATTTACACGTGCAAAAATGCGCGGATTTTGAGATCAATAAACAATTTTGAATCTAAAACTATCGCAATCGTTCCCAGTAAAAGTTTCGACAGTTAAAAAGCAATTTACCAGTTTGAAACCTTTCTAGAAACAACGTTTCAGCACTTTAAAAACGTTTTTCTGGTTTTGAAACGTCTACTGAAAACAGAAAACTTTTATTGCAGACATAATCGCGTTGGCTGTTTAAAAACATTTTAAGAAAATGTTTTTGGATTTAAAAAAAAGTTGAAGTTGTTGGAAAACATTTTTGGCTGTTTAAAAACAATTTTACTGTTTGAAAAATGTTCCCGAACATGTTTTACTTCTTGAAACCGTTTTGGGTAGTTTAAGATCTTTGTAAACGATTCTCAAAACCGTTTAATTTTAGAATAAGCAATAATATCTGTAGCATTTCGTGCTCAACATTAGCAGCGAAAATGTTATATTTACCCTTGTTTTTGTCAAAGTGAAGAAAAACATGACGGTTTAAAAAAAATTTAATTTGTAACAGATATGATTATATCGAGATAATAAGTCTTTAAAACGAAATTTCTGCAAAATTATAAAATCACACAAGGGAGAGCGCCCCAGTTTGGTACAGCTTATAGCTTGGTACAACTCAATTTTTCATGCATTTTTCTTGAACGGAGGCTTACTATTTTTTCAGAGAATATAGAGCTTAAGGCCTACTAATAGAGTGGACCAGCTCCGTTCAAGAAAAATACATGAAAAATTGTCTTGTACCAAACTAGAAGCTGTACCAAACTGGGGCGCTTCCCCCTATAAAGATTTAACTTTTATATCTTTATATGAAACCAATTTTGTTTTATTTTTTTTTACAGCCATAATGTTATATTTTTTCAATAAGTTTTAAGTTCTTTTTTAGGAATATTTGTAAGTTAAAAATGCTTTTTGGCAGAAGAAATATAATTTTTTGGCACCTCAAATCTCATTTGGAAGTAGGTAGATTGCGCATATTATAGCTGATTATAACTGACACTTTTTATGATTTCAATTGCTTAAGCAGTTAATAAAAACTTGACAAAAAACTTAGGTCAATATAGAAACCTATTTTTTATTTTTATTTTACTATTACATTTCACTTATGCCCTATCAAAATTACATCCTTTGAATCCTGAATTGAACTTATTCTTTATACAATTACTTTTTTTAAGTTGTATCTCAGCCGAAACAACTCTTCGGTGTTCAAAAAATATAATTTTAGGTTTGGGGTTGCTCAAGCTTTCGGCATTTGTGTAAAATTCAACACACGCAACTCAAATTTGCATTTAAAATTCACGGTAACTTATTGAGCAATTATTATAATCAATCGTCAAAAGTCGAAGATAAGAGGGTTTCCCACCGAAATAGGCAATTTCCAATTCGTTTCTCACGAGCCTCTTATGAAAATTCTTTCACCTTTAGCCACGCCATTGTACCTCTTATCTCGCGTCTTTTACCTTTATTAGCTACAGAAGTTTTTTTCTGTCCAAAGGAATTATCATCGAGAAAGAATAACCATTTCTCGGGTGACATACATCGTTAATGTGAGTGAATCGATTTCCAATAGAGACCCATTTACATTTTCTCTTTGGCTCGTCTGTCGGATTGTCCATGAGATATTGACGATAAGCCGAGTTGTTAACCCCGCGAACAGCTCCGAGGGAAGAAGTTCAACAATTATGAATTATCTCAATATTCGAAATGCATCATAAATTGTGGCTCCATTAGAGGGAGAGAGCCTCAACAGTGCCTTCGGAGGTTTTGAACTCATCCGTCAATTTAATTGCCCCTCGTCGGTGCACATTCTTGTGCACGATTTTCTGAGCAAATAGTGCAAATAAATAGTCTCACCTCTGGTGGACAATTGACACTTGGCATGCGAGACAGTCCCTTGACCATTGCGACATGAATGCGAGCATCGAGACTTGTTCATCATCCATCAACGCTCTTTTTTTCGCGCCACAAACTCCGCCTCGCACTCTGTCTCACTCTCGATGCTGGGCGAGTACATAAGAACGCCCCTTTTCCCATGTACACAGACCCGATGAATTATCCCACCTTTCAGCTATGGCGAAGCCCCACCAGAGGCAAAGGTGAGTGAATATTTGTGTGTTTCGATGTGCCAGCTCAGGAAGCGCCCAAAGGTGAGCACAGGTGAGCAGAAAAAGGTAAACTTGACGCTCTCTCACTCACACACAGCTGTCTCGCTCTACCTTGCGTGTGATGATATTTGGGAGCTTTCCTCAATCAGTTTTAACAAAGAGAAGAGGGAAATGCTATAGATTAGTTTTTCCACTGAAAAGATATACTTCGGGAATACAACATAAATTATATTTAACACAAGATCTTATGGTAATTTTGAACTTGATTCTGTCATTTCCAGGGTTTTATTAAAACAAAAAAGGAAAAAATCGAAAAATCATAATGTCAACCCTACACCATAAACAAAAGAATAGCACCCCCTAAATAGCCCTAAACTATTTTATAATTGAAACTTTTATTAACAATTTTCTTATTGTTTAACCTAAGTGATTTTATAAAATAGAGGAGGATGGGGCAATGTGGAGAGAATTTAGATATTTTCTCAAGAATATTTCGCATACCTACACAATTTAAGAAATCCCTGCTCTAATAGCATTAGAATTCTGTATAGCCCCATTGACAACCCTAGGGTAGGGTCAAGTCTCGTCTTATGGAACAAGTGGAACAATTAAATAAAAGTCTCAACTTTTGAGATTTTCCATTTCGAACAATACTGAAAATAGTATTATATTAGTTAAATAATAGTGATTTCAAAGTCTTCGATAATCAAAAATTGAGACTTTTAATAAACGCGGCGTTTTATGAAATAATACATTCTGTCCAATTCTGTCTGTAAGACAAGATTTGATCCTATAGAATTTTAATTAGTTTAGCAACAAATTGTCAGTGATCAATTTCTCTTTATTCTAGAATTACTGTAAATGTTTAGTAAAAATCAACTTGCTAAAATTAAGCTTATCTCAAATAATTCACAATATTTTGTTGAAATGGTTTTTTACCGTTATAACCGCCATTTTGAAAGGTCTCAAAGTACTTTTTCTTAGATAATTTCGTCTCTATCGAATGTATTGGGCAGAAATTTTAGTTTTTTGTACCTATCTGGCATCAGGAGCTTTCAAATTAAGGATTCCAAATTAGGGTCACGATACCACTCATGGAGCGGCCCTTCTTATGGAACATTTCAATAATATTGACAATTTTTGAATCTCGAAAAACTATGAAAACTGAAGAAAGATCTGCAAATGTGATTTTGCAATTATTGGAAACTCAAAAAATTTATTATTATTATTATCTATCTATTATTACGGGCTATTATTGAACTGTTCCATAAGTAGACCAAACGGTCCGTAGGTGGTGACTTGACCCTATGACAAAAATGTGAAAAATTTTAATTAGTCATCTGCTAGTGATGGGAAAGATATCAAAATTAGTTAAATGCATTAATAAAAATTTTATCTTCAAATTTCTTATCATTAAAGGGGACTTCTACTGAGTAGTCGCCCTATACACGCCATAATACTAACGACCAAAGATTTCACTTATTGTTATTCAATTGTAAACAGATTGTGAAATTAAATAGAGGATTAAAAAAAATTTCTTATTGAATTTAAACAAAAATGTATGATTTATGCTCTGATAATGAAATATGATAATTTATTTATCAATTTGCCTCACTCTCCCCTTATCAGAAAAACATACAGGCCTAAATTATGTGATACTTGTAATATTAACATTTAACTCTAAAAATTTTGCTTCAAATTATCCATTGGTTCTCTTAGATAATCACAAATATCTATCACCAAAAAAATAGAATAACATCGAAACTACTGTAATTTGCGTAATTTGCTTAATTCTGGTTCGATATTAAAAATTCCAAATGCTTTGCTAAGCTTAAAGTTCTTCTTATCATAAATAATAATAAACTTTAGCAAATTTCCTCAAAAATTCTTCAAAGTTGCTTCTTTTATTTCTCTAGGGCGCTCTTTTGGCATAAAATATATTATTTAGGGATTTTTGCACAAAAAAAACCCTGACACAATGAATAGCAATCAATTGTCCAGATGCTTTCGTAGCGATACTTAGTGTTGCACATGGCAAGGGAGCCGCCTCTCCAGAAAACAATTGTTTGAGCAACAATTTCAGGGCAATAAATTGTGAAAAACGTTGACTCTCTCTACCTTTCCATAATTACAATATATATTGCCTGAATGAAAAGAGAGGTGAAACAGTAGTTATTATTATTATCGGTGCATATGGACTTTCCAACACCATTAATTTTCCCTCAGCCATTGCATATTTCCAAGTGGCGTGGAAAAAATGCCAACATTTTGCCCTTCGTCTCACGCCTCCGCCAAACGAGAAAAATTCATTGGGCGAGAGTGAAGAAAAAAAAGGCCTTTTGCCCAACAATACAAGAAGTTATGGCAACCGTGTTGGAGACTCCTAAACAATGTGTATGGAATATTGTTGCCAATGTGGAGCACATTTTCACATGGCAAAATGAATATTCGGTGGCGCAAAAAAGAGGTGATTTTAATCGCCAAGAAAAAGTAATTTTAATGAAAAATTGCCCAGCAATTACGTGGCAGAACCGCACAAAATTTATTCATATGGTAAAAGCGTCAAAGAGGAAAAGTTCTCCCCTCTGCTGGGCTAATAAAAGAACAATACCTGCGAATTGGGGTCGCTGGGGCGGGTAGAAAAATTGCGACAATCCACCCCCGGAGGGCAAATCAATCAATTTAATTTGTACATGATGAGAATAAAATGTTATGTCACCTTCAAACGATCCATCGAGTTCTACTTTTGGGCCTTTTGGCATTGATTGGAAAACCTATAATAATATTACATTTTTGGGTGGAGGTTTATGAATTTTTTAACGCCTCATGAATCGATAAGAGAGTTTCTCATTCACTTTTCATGATTATCTATTAGTTAGAAACATTTATTTTCTATTGTTGTGTAACTTACTTAGTTCTGTTTTCCATTGAGCCTTCATTGAATGAAAATAGTTGTAATATTCGAAATTATAGAAAAGCCAGTTGTAAAATATATAATAACAAATGGATTTTCGCCCTATTTTCAGAATTCCTATTAGGTATAATATTTTGTAAAGTTTAATCGAATTTCATAAAACTCCTGAGAAAGACTTTTTTTTCAAAATTCAAAGTTCCAAAAATATAGGACGCAAGTTTCGCGAAATTTCATGGTTTCATGATCTAAAATGCTTTTAAATTATTAAAAAGCTTTTCGAAGCCTTCCAAAGCTTTAAAAATGACTTTGACCACTTTTAAAACCTTAAACCGTTTTCAAGCGCTTGAAACAGTTTTTTAAATAACTCTTTTCAATACTTTAAAATGCTTGAGGGTCCTTAAACGTTTTAGGCGAAACATTTCTTGGATTTCTCAAAGTTTCACAAAACTTTTTTATGGGTTTCTCATCAGGTTTCGCGAAACATATCTCTAGCCAATCGACCAGGGATTCTTCATATTACAATGACCCCTTGGAAAACTCTCGAAACCGTTACATTCAGCTCATTTTCCTTCAAACTTTCAAGGATTCATCTAAAATTAAATGTTTTTTATTAACTCCTGAGAGGCTTAATCTTATCGTGAGTGGTTCACAATCTTGTCTTGCAAATCGATTTGCATTCAAAGTGGACACATTCAATTAATTGATACACTGGGCTTATCTTACATTGCTCAATAAAAGTGTCTTTCGGGTCTTTCGTGAATTATTCACTGCGACTCTTAAAACTCTGATGGCGAACAAAGACGTTGGCCAAAACATTTCTCTCTCTCTCATAATCTGAAATTTTTGGTCACTGAGGCGGAGGTGGTTTGAAGACATTCGCCCAGTTGGAATCGTAATGATTGTAAGTTACTTTGCATACAATGGATGCGTGTTCTAATTCAGTGCAGAGCAGAGCGAGAATTGGTTGGATCTCTGGGTGAGATAAGGAAGTCACCAGCAATATCGTGGGATGAGCTAAGAAATTCACTTCCGCGCCACTAATGCCCATTTGAGGGGAGCAACACAGGCCAATCCATCTTCGTTGGCCGTAACAGTCGCTACAAGCCTTCTGACCATGTTTGTGCTCTCGCCTCGCCCTTCAACCACCCCTTGGCTTCCCTCCTAATGAATGTTCTCGGCAATTAATGGCGCTCCTGATTCGCCATTCAGAGATTGAGGAGACCAGATAGTTCAAGTAGCTGCAGCTAGTATTTACCACGAGCCGTGGTAGATTTAAATCTACGTTGTGTAACGGAATAAGCTTAAAAGTCGTAGAGCAAATTCAAGAGAGTTCATTTTTTTTGTGGTCAATGCCTCTGAGGTAGGATCATAAATTGGTAAAATGCCCGAGTGTGGATCGGATCGCTCCAGGTGTAAATGCAGATCGATTGAAGGGGGTAGATAAGTCGAGGATGTCAATTCGTAAATTTGTTCAACTCAATTGACGACATTTTTTCTTGTCTCGCGCACTTTCCCCTTACAATTAAAATGCCGCGATGGGCAACGGAAATTGATAGGCGATATATCCACTAATTAATCCAATTGTTGTCCGAAGCTGGGATCTCAGATTTTTTGGGCCAAAAATGATGATGGCAGAGACAAATTGATGAGCTATTTGTTATCCTTCTTGGAAAACATCTTACCATGAAAATCACGTCGTTCTGACACGAATTTTTCACCTCATCCCGCGGGGCGGTTTTTTCATCCGCAACGCACAGGTGACAAGAAATGGTTGAAGTAAAAAAAAAATCACCCAATTCTCCTCCTCAGCCCGTTGTCTCACTCCACTTGGTGAGCGCACAAAAAACCACCGACACGCGGAGAACACCTTCTTTTCTTGCTGCTCCACATACAATGCTCTCCTCGATGTCGACAATGAGTCAAGGGGGGCAAAAAAGCAGAGAGCATAAATTTGACGCTGATGATGGAAATATACAAGAAAAGGAGAAATATAATAATTTTCTGGTGGTCCAACACAATTCAATGAGAGCGTAAAAGATGTGAGTGACAGAAGGTGATTCCGACGGTTGTCCATCAGCCACTTTTTGTTCATACCATCAATTCTGTGTCCACCTTTGACCGCCCTCGCGATTGACTTTGCCGAAACACCGGGATAACGACCGAGAAAAGAGACATCAGAAGCACTGAGAGGAATTTTAGTACAAGGACAAAAAATCACACAGTTTTGTAATTCATGTTGAAAATGTCGTTTAAGACTGAAATATTTAAAATTTGTCTTTTGAAATGGAAAGAGTATTTAGTACAGAATATCGTTTGAGTACGAAATGAGTACTAAATCTCGTACTTATTTATTTGTATCCCTTGTTTGTGCACTGTTAAGAAGATATTTTTTAAACCGATGAACATGAGACTAGGTTAGTATAGTATCCAAAGTATTGTAAATTCATTCGATTTTAATTTTTTACAAATGCATTTACCTGTCCATTAATTAGAACAGAATGGATTTGTACAAAACAAATGTACGAAAACTCTTTTAAATCCTTTTTCGTGTAGACATAACTTTCTCTCAGTGAATCAACCGTAAAAACAATTAATTGGCGCTCTTTTGTTCCCTATTAAATCAAATAATGTGCTGATCGTGTCCCTGCATGCCAATTTAATTTAATTTAATCCGCAACTGGTCATTCTGAGACCATCTGCAAGGCGCACTGCCCGCGATTGCAATCGAGACACTTTCTTGTTGATTTGTTGCTATTAGTTATTGGTTAATTGGATTGATTCGGAGGTTTTGAGGCTCGTGTCTCGATCCCCGAAATTTTATGGTGATCCTCAATCATTTTTTTTCCAAATGACCACAAATCGATATTTACTCTAGTTTACATTCATTTGAATATGCATTTTGGATGGGTTGATCGTGAGCCACCAAAAAACACCTCCTCAGCACCTGTCCAAGGGCAGCTGAAATAGATCGAGAGCAACTCTAGAAAAAGAGAACGTACCTTCTCGATCAACGGGTAAGATGTCTAGGAGTCTTCAAATTTGTGACATGCGGTGATTGAACCCTAAGTTTTTTGTTGGGCCGTTGAGGTAATTCGTGGGCTGTCTCATTGCGAATGCAACCACCGGGAAAATTGTATGTTGAAGCCACTTTCCGCGGTCTTCATTGATCACAATCGGAAGAGGTCCTCAACAATAGACACTAATTAGATGACTTTATGCTGAAGAACAAATATTTCTTAGCATAACGCACCGAGGCGAAGTGGAGGCAAAATGCGCGCCAAGCGAAACTTGTTGCCGATCTTTACAGATAAACACCATAAATCACCCATCTGAGAGGTCCACAGAGTGGAATCTGCAAAGATGAGGGGTCAATCAGTTGAAAGATTTTCAGGTGAGAGTTTTAAATCATTGCCATATACTTATATTGAAAAACGAGATGTTTAATTCGCGAAGTTTAATCCTAAAAGGAAAATCTTTACTAAAGACTTTCAGATCTTCTGGTGCAACAATAAAATGAGTTTGCAATGAATTTTGTAGAGATCAAAAACCAATTCAAGAGTTAACAACCCCTCGATTTTCGAGTAATATTAAATACGTGATCTTTGCATTTGAATAAAGGCGCTACAGAAACGCTTAACACAGAATCTCTCGATGGATTCTTTCAGCGTGCGTCTGCTCGAGTGTCTGAAACATGATAACGAGAAATTCATCAATTAGGCGTCTGCTATGCCTCTTCCATCGCGAGTGTTTTATGGATGACAAATTTGTCGGTGTTGTATTTTAATTATCCCAAGCCACTTCTCAACTTCGCCTTCTCACAATGTTGAGATGTCATCGAACCAGAGCAGAAATTCTCATTGATCCTCTCGATCGCCTGTGACATCAGCAATACAATAGTTAACAGTTCTTTTCCCGCGCCAAGGGAAAATCCACTTCATTGTTCTTTAGGCTCTTTCCGTTGCCCAGCAAGAACTCTCTTGGCGACTTTGGAACTGTGTTTATGTTGGATCCCTCCTGGCCGCCACCTCTTCGTCCGTGAACCGTGCGAGAAATGGCAAAGATCTAGAGCATGATTGAATTAATGGAATTGGGTGGTAATTACGTATTCGCGCTCTTAATTATTCACAAGCCATCGCACATCGAGAGAATAATGGGCCAGCCACTGAATCGATCCCATTGTTGAGGCTCTTTTGACCACTTCTTCGTCATTCTTTGGCACTTTGCGGGGGGCGGAAAAGCCAACACGGCGAGCGAGAGCGGAACGCACCCATGCGGGGCTCCGGAGGCAACACAGTGAAAAGAATTTCACCCAAAAATTCGCGGGAAAAACTGCGAAATCATCTCTGAGTTTATTTATATGACTTTTGAAATGAGAGGAAAGTTTTGAAAATTATCAAAAATTTCATAAAAATTGCTTGGAGAATTTCTTAACATGCTGATTTGCTGACTTTCTATGGATTTTTTTTATAATTTACATGGGACAAGTTTAAACATTTTAATTATAGAAAACTATCGATTAAGGATTATTATAGTAAATAAATGATTGTCAGTTTGTCTTAATATTTGCAGATTTTATAGTATGTTTATGGCACAAATTTTAAACATTTTTATAGCAAAAAGGTATGGCATTTTTATAAAACAAAATCCCGTTACTAAATTTCGATGAGCATAGTTCTTGAAAGTTTATATTATAAAAATTATTTGATTTTTATAGGAACAATTTCTGAATTTATATGGAACGTGCGGTATTTTTTTTATAGTAAATCTTCCTATGTTTTCTCTTTTGCTAGGAAACACTTAAAATTTCTTAGATATTAAAATAACAATCTTTGTTTATCTTCAGGTGCTAAACTGCAAATTTTATAGCAGAAATATAATAAAATTTTTACTAGAATTCTAATTATAAAATACTCAGAAACAATCTGCACATTTTGGGCCCCCCAGAAACTTCATGAATATTGTGTGAGAAATTTCACTAAAACTTATTGCAAAATCTTTAGATTCTAGCAGAAAAAATGTTCATCAAATTCCCCTCAAATATTTAAAAATTGCATAATATCGCTTTTTCTTAAGATCCCTTAACTTTTCAACAGATCAATCGAAATTTCATCTCCAAACCAAAGATCGTTACAATTCGACTATAGTACACAGCAAAAAAAAGGTGACAAAATCAGATGAAATGTGCTTAAATTTTGTGATTTTAATTATCATATAGCCTGAAGATACTCTCTCTCTTGAGTGTGAGAAAAATTTAGCAAAATGTGACGCCCTCAGAAGCAAAGAAATACCACACCGTGTTAAGATTGATGGACTCTGTTGTGCTTTGGCTCGGAAAATTCTTCTCCAACCATTTCGATATGCCAGCAATTTTCATACAACTGGCTTTTGTTCAAAAGGAAACCGAAGCCACGAGAAATCCCAACATGAAGAGCGAGAAGGTATGAAAAATGCATAATGTGGAAACAAGTTGATTTCCAATTAAATGCAATTTCTTCATAATTCGATCGCGTGCAAATATTCAGCGATTTCATAAGATAATATGTTTTTGTGCCTAGTTTGAATGTGAAATAGCAGTGAATGGTCGACATTTATAGAGTTGAGTACCAACGGAGCAATTTCAGAGGTATGGAAACGATAATAAATCTCCATATCGTGCCACCAATTTTCTTCACCCAATGGAAGATTGCACGGCTGAGAAGCACTCTCGGGAATTTTCCACAAAGCCAGTAATTTTCACTCCCCAGGAGAAAGAAAACTTCTTCAGTTCCACCCCAAATAACTTTCCAGCACAATATGGAAAGTTAAACTTTTCTTTGTCCAAACAGTGAAAAAATCAATTTCTGTGTATGGAAAATATCAGCAATTATCGTTGGAGGGTGAGAAAAAGGGTTGAAAATATGTGAAAATCTCCATGAGCGACAGTATAATCGATCACACCCACAATCCACCACCCACATATACCATAAATAAATCATAACTTAAGAGCTTTGACTGTCTGATTTTCTTCACAATTCTCTTTGCAAGAACTTGTAATTTCTGCGCCGATATTCACTAGTTTTATTGGATTTTCCACAGACTATCATAATTTTACCCCTTTTGCCATCGAGTGCTCCCATTGTGCAGGTAAATTATCGATAAAACTACGAAGGACGCCATTAATGTTTTATGAAGAGAACTGCAACAATTTACTGAATGAAAATCAATGTGAATTTTGTATTTGCTCAGAAATTCTGTACAGGAAAATGTAAAGTTCTTCAAAATTGAGTTAGAATTAGGGCTAGGGTGATTTATTAAAGATTGAATAAGAGTAGATCAGCCATTAGTAATATAGCGCTTTATTGTTTCAAAAAGTGATGTATTCCCAATTTGGTCTGAGATGCGTTAAATAAATTTATAATCAAATAAAAACAAATAAAGTGTTTTTGGGGAATGAATTAGACAAAAATTAATCAAGAATAGCAGTCCCATGGGATTCCCATGGGACTTGCATTATGGGCAATGGTTTTAGTGGTATGTTGATGCAATTATTATATTCCGTGTTTTTCCAAGAAATAAAAATTTGTCTATATCTAGGCAATATTGATAGATTTTTTGCCTAATTTTAGTTTAAATTTTCACAAATTTGCCTATTTTTGGGCAAAATTTTACTGTTAAAGCCATTTGGAGTTCTACTTTGCCTATTTGAAAAGAATCTCGCATTTAGCTCACTGAATAATCGATTTTCAATCGCCAGTTTTCCTCTCTTGGGGCTAAATTCTAAGAAAATTGCCTATTATTTGACGAAATTGAACCGAAATCAATCAAATATGGATTCTCATGCTAATTTTTGACCAATTTTTTTTTATTACGACCAATTTGAAAAACAAAACCTACATCAATTTTTATTTATCAATTTTTATTAACGCTTCTTTTACTCGTTTTTCTTTTCCAACTGTTTTTTTTTTTATGTTTTGTGTGTTTCTAAGGTAATTTAATATATTTTGTTATCTTCCATGTCTACATAATGTGATTCACCAACACTGTTTCACTTGGTTGAAGCATAAGCCAATATAATAAATTACCTTTTAATTGTTATGCCCTCCGATGCGCTGCTCAGGAGCAAATTCTGCAAGAGAGTGATCTGTTTGCGGTCTTGTGCATGATTTATGGTCGCCTCTGCGCCGGAAACACGTTGGCGGCCGGAAGAGATTTGCGCGCGGAGGCCGAAAAGCTCTCGCAATGAATATTTATGCATACGATGGCCATCTGGAAGGTGACCCGGGAGCAATCCGTCGGTGATTGTGAGCCTGCGATAAGGAATTGGCCCCCTATTAGCACATATTTAATTAAATTGTGGCCGTTTCTCTTTAGCCCGCCAAAACTGTTATTTTCCACACAGGATCGATTTCACCTGGCAAATAGGTGAAATTGGGATGAATTATCAAATTATAGCCTTCGTGTATGAAACAGTAAGACTCTGTCCACAATTGTCCCTCATCCTCCGCCACAATTCCGTTGCTCTTTGCTGCTGTTCCCTGTCAAAACATAATTGATACCTTAGCTTGAGATGCTTTGAAGGCACGACGGACTAAAAGAATGAAAAAAAAGAGAAACAAGGTGAAGTGTTTTTCGGGAAGGCCAAGATCATGCAAGGCATTTTACCCAGAGTTATTGCGTGCCCAAATTACTGAGAAAATCAGTTATCCTTTTGTGGTGTTCCCAAATATTTCCCATGAGCCAATTTCCTGAGTCTCTCTCTCTTAAGTATCTCCCAGCGGGTCTCAACTCATTATTCCACAAAGGGAATCACTGAGATTTAATTGATTTAATTCTCTTCCTCATCCAAATTGGCCAATTTCTTAAGCAGAGCTTTTTAGTTCTTGAGGCAATTGTGTTTGCTTGGCTTGAGAAATTATTAACCCCTCTTCTCACCCGGACTAATGAATTAGTTCGGGTGAATTTCGAGTCGGCAAGCATTCGCCGCCACCACCCTCGGTGTTTTATTGGACGCGGATATGGACTGACCCTCCGGAGTAGCTCAATTTCCTTCCTCGGCCCAGCCAATGGTCGGCACTGGCGCATTTCGCGTTTTCCTTCCGTTGCCGGAGGGAAGCAATTTTTTCCCCCAAATATTTCAACCATACAAGAGACGATACACCATTTTTGTGCCTCATTTCCATAACAGTGGGTGGATAAATCCACTTACGACCAAATGGCAGAATTTTTCGAAAAAACATAGAATTTCATAGAATTCCAATTTAAACTCATCGTATGCTTACAAAAGTCACAACGAATCAAACAGTGGCTCACGCAGTCCATATTAAATAATTTCCCTAAAAACTATGGAGGAAGCGGTCGAGTGTATTTATGTCTAATAGTCGTGGTCAATCATAGGTTTTACTGGTATCCATATAGAAAATATCGTGCAACATGACAAGATGTAAAAAATCACAATTTTCTTTCTCCCGTATTCATGGCGCTCATAGCAATTACCATTGAATAATTTAGCGGGAGAGAGAATACACGGAATGGGCAACGCCTTTCCATATATGTACTATTTTATCATGGAAAAAACAACTACACCATAATTACATTCGAGTTTTAGCGTCTAAGTGCGATTTCAAATAAACCAAAGAATGGCCAATGAAGCAGTAAATCGGTAAAAGGCGCCATTTTGGCGAATTGTTTCTATGTGTTGACACCTGTCAACACATCGACTCCTGACGCGAAGGACACAGCTTAGGTGTCTCAATCTGCTGCAAGCTGGGATTTTTCTTTTCAAAAAATCACTGTTCAATGATTTTTATTTTGCTGGTCAATTCTCTAGCATTTGGTGTGTTAATATTTCATTGTGAGCACCTTCCAACTGGAATCAGGTGCTAAATAATGCACAGCTATTGCTTAAGCCACACTTGCCATCAAATGAAAAATTAATTAAACACTTTGTGAACTAATTTCCATCAAATTTGATGTGTAATCTTGCAGCATTATCAACGGGTGTTGTGGCTAAATGGAACACTGGGAGACACACAACACTTATTCATGAATTATTAACCCCTTTTTTTCTATACCTCCAACTCCGTGCAGGTGTCTTCTCGAGTACGTCGTACAAATTGTCAGGGAATTTCTTGCGAGGGAGAAGAAAAATCGATGATGTGAAAAATTGCCTTCCATTGGAAATTTCAGTTTCATCACGTGGCGAAGCGATTTTTCAAACAAACATTTTTATGATCTGGCCGGAGAAAATATTCTCAAGAGCTGCGGCGCACTTAAAGTCATTGAAAATGTGGAGCAATAAAATTACCATCATCTTTAAGCATTTAAAGTGACGTTAAAGATTATCTTTCTGGGCTCGCAACAAAGTCCGTGGATATTGTCGCAAGTGTCACTGGACTCACAATCTGCCGTGAGAGTGATCTCTGTATAAATGGGAATAGATGAATTAATGCGTGGCACTAATTTTCTGGAAGATTTTATGGCCACACTTTTTCAGCCCCGAAAATCTCTGTCCAGCAATTTGCCGCCGAGCGCCAGGTTTGAAATTGGTCAACAATAAATCTCTCGAAGAAGACACATCTCTCTCGTTGGCGATAACACAGAACACGGAGGATGCAGAGAGAGGAGCGATTGATGGAAATTCGGGGTAATCTTGCGGTGAGGTGTTAAAAATTCCCTCTTCTTGCTGACCAAGAAATTGAGATGTTCTCGCATTAGACACTTTTTGGCTTCTTTTCTTCACACAACAACAGCCTTTGGTCACAACTGTCCATTTTGGTAGCGCCTGGCGAGAAACTCTTATGGGGAATGAGAGAAAGGAAAACTTTTCTTGCACGAATTTTGTTTACATTCTTAAGTTTTACGCTATTCTGTTACATGTTTGTTGTTCAGAATTCCATAATAACTCAATCATTTTGGGTTGAAAGAACAAGAGATTGAAAATTCCGTGAATCGAAACCCTAAATCTCCAGTATAAATACATTTCTGTAACGAGAAGCATGAAAAAGCATCACAAATAATAATTGACTAAAATGATATAAACATAAACCAAAAAGTTGATCAAGCTTTCTTAGAAAAGAATCGGACTTGATCAATCCATGGATCAAAATCATGTCTAAATCTCATATTATAATAAAAAGAATTACTTTGAATCATTTCTGCCGACTTTCCAAAAGAAAATCTCATTAGCGGAAAAGAGAGTTAACTAATCAGTAACTGTATTATAGATTATTTAAAAAATATAAAACAGATAGAATTATTTTGTGTATCATAAGTTTTACTTAGGTTTTAGATAAATAAAATACCCATCATGCAAGTGTTAATATCATTATGTGGTTTCTAAGTAAACTTTCTCCTCTCTGCTGTGCAGCTATTGCAGCTTACATAAATTTTGAACGTAATATTTATCCATTGACTGGAACAATAGACTAAATAAAAAGGAAGCCAAATTTACCAAAACTCCTTTATGCCTGACTTTAAAAAGATCATGAGCGCTCATCTGCATTAAGTTAAACAATTTTCCATACCACAAAACACCCTATTTTATATTCATCAAAAAAATTTGAAAGCATCCGTTGATCTTTTATTGAGGATGTTTGCGTACTTTCAGTCTTCAACAATAAAAACTGATTTTGCTCTCACGTAAAAAAAGACCATTGTTTAGCTCAAAATATCCTTTCACTTTTTCAGTGAATTAATTATCTTGACACCTTCAGTGTCCCATCTTGTCCATCAAAAGAGAGCCTCGAGTAAAAGTACAAGATTTGGCGGGAAAATGAGTGATTTCCTGATTGCACAACCTTAACATTCTCCGATGAAGAAGAGCGCCAGAGAGTGTGACAAAATGGTGACAATTTAAACGTTATAAGCATCAATTTTGGTGCGAATACGTGTCACTTTGTCATGCAATACATCTCGGCCATTAATTACCAACGCGGGAGCTTCTGTTGGCACGCCATTTTTTTCCTGCCAAGCGCCGCGGGGCGATCACTGGGAAAGGGCTCCATTGGCTCCACAATAGATCTTGGAAGTGGGTCAGGGAGCAAGTCCAGTAGCCGTGAGATGAGTCTTCGTGTTGAAAAACATCGCATAATTGGACTCTTTTGGATGATCCTTCCGAGAAGATGGGATTTGAATTTATTAACTTTGGCGCCATTTTTCCAAGGCAAAACCCATTATGGAGCGCAGAAAATGACAAAAATTCAAAGACTGGAGGCACATCATTTAATTAGGAGCTCATTGTGTTTTCTCACACGCAATAGAGAGAATTTCGAGGCTCTTTCTCATCAACAATTGCCAGAGAAAGTACGTAACAATTGACATTCCTAAGTTAAGCAACAAGAGAGTGCTTTTTTTGGAAAGTTAATATACTCGAAATACGTTAATTAAGATGAAAGTTTGAGGGAATAATTTTGGGAGAGGAATTCCAACAACAAAACGCCATCATTGCAACATTCTTTGATCAATTTGTTGCCCTTAAAAATCGTCCATGGCAAATTGAATGTGTTGAGGAAGATCTTGGAATCTTCCTTGATCAATAAAAATCATCTGGTGAGGCACATTTAATGTCCTGCATTCACGAGCCCTGTTTTACGGTCGCCAGCATGCAAATATTTTGCCAAGAAACGCTTGAATGGGAAATCAATTTGCCATACGAGAGATTGGTGGAGGATCAGCGTCTGTATGCATTTTAATAGTTCACATTTATGGGATATTTTATGTGTATAATCAATTTTGTTAACTCTGCACAGAGATGGTCAGAGATTTATGGGCGCAATCCCCTTGGCAACATTGTTGGGGCGACAACAAACACAAAAATCTCCACCACTGATCATGCTCGGTGTTACGACAAATTTTTTAATTGCCTTGCAATTTCTGCACAATTCCAATCACAAAGTGCAGTTTATTGTAAGTCATCGGCGACTAATCGTAAATTAAAGTGGCTGAACAATGTTGTTGAGGACGGTTGATTAGACGTGCAACAGTGTTGCTGGCACTCTTTTACGATTCTTGGCATGAGGTTCGCGCGATCGATGGACCAGCAAATCAGAACCATTTGGGGGCAATTTTTAACTGACCATAAATATTGCAACTTTATTTGGACGCAGACCTTCATCATTCACATCGTGATCATCTTTTACGACACATCGTGCATTCCTGAATTAATTAACACGCCATACGAGTGTCCATCATTCCCGAAACATCACGCAATGCCCAGGAGCTGCAGAAATTGCACACAATTGCTTGGTCAGTAAGGGAACAATTGGTGATAATTTCAAATCAGTGCAGGAAATTAAATAACCACATTTTTAAGTCGATTGCTTCATGGAATCGATGATATAATTGATGTTTCATGCTGAAAATTATACCGAAAAATATCCCTTTCTCTTGCAACAATGTTTTCGACAATCAAGAGGAACATTGCAGGTAATAAAGATCACTAAATTTACTGTGTGTAAATTTATTTACATTAGAGCAATAAAAATATTTTAAATTCAACTGCTCACAATAAAGTTAAAAAAAAAGAATAATATTTATTATTTTTGTGGAGATTTCTACTAAAATGAATCTCCCAAAACTCAGTGTAGACCAAGGGGGAAATATTTTGGTCAAACTGGTGTACAATACTTCCAGCAAGCAGTATAAAAGCTACCAAAACACTTTTCGCACTCTCTTTCATATTCAAACTTGAAATAATTAAATAAATACTCTAAAAATATTATAGGGGGAGGCACCCCAGTTTGGTACAGCTTCTAGTTTGGTACAACACAATTTTTCTTGTATTTTTCTTGAACGGAGCTGGTCCACTCTATTAATATCATGATAGTAGGCCTTAAGCTCTATATTCTCTGAAAAAATAGTAAACCTCCGTTCAAGAAAAATGCATGAAAAATTGAGATGTACCAAACTAGAAGCTGTACTAAACTGGGGCGCCTTCCCCTAACCAAAGATATATATATATATATATATATATATATATATATATATATATATATATATATCGGAAGAATGTTTAAAAGTTTCTAAAGATTAAAGAATTAAAAATTCAAAAACTTCTAGAATGTCTAAAATGAATTTTAAGGATATAATAGAATGATCTCAAGAAGCTTTATTTGGTAAACCCGGTAAGCATTTTCGGCTTACCGGATGGCAAAAGTTTTTATTTCAATTTTAAAAAGCTTTGAGCTAACTATTAAAAGATTCAATTTTTTTAAAAGCTCTGTAACTTCCGTAATTTCCTTAAAAGCTACACTAATTTTTCAAAATTTCAGTAAGTTCTCGAGATACGAAATAAGTTCATAAAGCTTTAAATTAATTCTTAAAGATCACAATCTGACCCAGCTATTGAAAATTTTCAAGAAAGCTCTTAAAGTGTTCTGAAAGCTTTTTCATTTTATAATATCTACTGCCAAAAAAGCTCAAGCATTTCTACTTAAATGTGCATCTTTCTGGCTAGAATATCTTCTCCTTGGATTTTTTAAACTATCAAAATTTATTGACAGGTTCCAAAGAATTTCTAACAGCTAATAAAAAACATAAAAGCTGTGTATTATATAAAATTTAAAAATATGCTTTTGAAAATTACTTTAAAAGCTTTAAACAAAATTAACTCTCGATGAAGAAAAATTGTTTTAAAAATTTCATAGAAGTAAGTTATTTTATCGTTTTTAATCACTGTAATTTCTCTTTGGACTCATATTGTGAATATTTTATTGATTTGATAAGACATTAACCCTAATCGAAATTTGATTGGCAAAATCCTGAGTCGCTGCATAGTTAAAGAACCATTTTCCTACAAGACTCTTCAGTCCTTTCTTGTAAAATATAACAGACGCACGATTCCCTCCTCTTGATCCAGAAGTCAAAGAATAAATCCATGATAATTAGACATCAAATCCTATAATAAGTACTTTGGAATTAACCAGCTGTAATATCAGGTAATTATTTCCAATAGAAGCTTTGGTCTTTCCCTCCTACAATCGTATACTTATATTTTCAAGGAAAAGGGGTAGAAGCTCTTAAAAGTCTCAGCCGAAGAGTTAATTTCTTCATCTCTTGTGAAAATGTTGACGGAGCAACACGATCGCTTGAGGAAGATCATCTTCACTTACTATCGCATTTGGCGTTGCGAATTCATCCCTGACTTCGGATGGAGTTTCATCAGCTTCATCAAGACGTCCATCTACCCGATAAATCTGACTTTTGGCATGTTCTGCGTTGTGTGGCATTTCCTTGTCCAGATGAAGGATTATGGATATGATCTCGCTCTCACAATTGTTTACTTCTTCGCCATTTACCAGTGCTTCATGGTGTACTTCGAGATCATGATCATCCACAGAGAAAGGATTTTCAGGATGCTTGACTTCTTCGGAACTTGGGTCATGTCCACTGAGCCCGTGATCTCAGACATCAGGAGGAAGTATTTGTTGGTGAACACCCAGTTGGGCATCAAGTGGACGAGGATCTTCTTGATTTTTATCACCTTCGTAGGCGTTAATGTGAATTCTTTCCATCTCTACATCTCGAAGTTTACAGCTCCGATGCTTTTCACCATTCCTGGACTGTCTGAGAACAGTATCTTCTACTATCCAGTGAATGTGATCTACGGATCAGTGTTGTACGCCTCCGTCCTGATGAACATCATGATTGCCGATGCTGTGGTTATGATCACGATCCTCTACTTCAGATCTGAGTTCTATACCTTGGCAGAGCTGGTGACGCAGCTCAATGATGAGGACATTGCCAGAAATCAGGCATCTGGTATCTTAAAGATGACCCATGAGACTCACAAAGTCGCCCTGCTGAAAGTCAAGGAGCTCACCCAATCCTTCTGGCATTTGTATTTTCACAAACTCTTCGCCATCATGATCTACCTGTGCTGCACATTGTATATCTTTCAATCCCTCAACTCTTCACTGTTCATCGCGGTGCTGATTGTTGGGGCCATGACGTCACAGATCTTCATCCTCTGCTTCTTCGGACAGGTGATTGAGAACAGCTCTGAGCTGCTCTTCCACAATTTCTACATGATAAAATGGTATGAGATGAAATTGGCGGATCAGAAGGATTATCTCATGTTGATGATGAACATCCAGAAACCGGTGAGGATTGAGACATTTGGCTTCGGGAATATCTCCATTTACACCTTCGTTCAGGTGAGAATTTTGCTGAATTTTTCAAAAATTTAACTGAATTGTATTATTTTTATACTTTTTAAAGGATGATTTCCATCCATTTAGTGGATTAAAACCTGTGTTTTAGTCCACATGGTCCAGTTTCATATATCAAAACTATCAGAAATATCCACATTTTTTTTTACAAGTGTATATATTTCAGATCTGCAAAGCAGCAGGAACTTATGCTGCTATTCTTTACACCGTTCTCAACTGATTCACATCTCGATGGTGCTCTTTCAAAGTTAAAATAGCTTATTTGGAGCGAGAGAAGTAAAACGGCAGAAACATGAAAACAATGGATGTTCATGGGAAGTGTAAAGATATAATCCAAAATTTGATGCTTTTTCAGGTCACTTCACGTTATGGTTTGGTGGAAAATTCATGAAAAATCACAAGCACTGTAATAGGCTCAATAAAGATGGTTTCCCCTCCTGCAAAAGACTTCCTCCAGCACGTTCTCCTCCATCCCCTGGGCGAATAAAAATTGCCGGTGAGTGGCAGATAATCGTGTGAATTCGATACGAAGTGGTGCTGGAAGATCGCTCAGAGTCAATTTATCATGTGGCGAGACATGATTTTTAAAGATGCACCCGCCACCCCACTAAATGCCACACATCAATCACTATTATCCGTGTCTTGGGATGCTTCGCCCTCCGCATCCGAGGCTCTTACGGGCGCTGATTTATTGCTGCCCTCAGAGTCTCAACTCCCGTGCATGATTAATCGATGGACATTAGTTATTATGACACAACCAGCGAGTCATTTAATTCAATTAATTGTGATCATCGATGGAGAAAAGAACCCCGTGAATGGACATTCGGCAGCTTTGACGATGCCATCCACGAAGAAGACATCAAAGACTTGATATCAGGTGCAGGTTTTTTCTCACATTCACTTGAAAATATTGTCAGTTGTTTCAAATTGATGGTGGAGATGGTTTAACAGGTTGAATTCCTTAAGGAATTTCGTCAATGGGAATCACTGAGTTTATGATATTAATGCATCTTTCACAAATGGATTGCATAAAAATTTTACTGCGTGGAGAAGATGTTAAATTAAATTGTATATCTTTAATTTTCAAGAGAGAAAAGATAAGATAATCCCATCACAGGATGATTAAAATCAATCCCCTAATATGATTAAAGTCAATCGCCAAGGATTAATTTATATTTTCGGCTTTAGAAAAGAAGCAGTCCTTTCTCTCACATATATTTTATTGGCGATTATTTATTAGTTTTCGGTGAGAAAGAAAGAATTCTGGAATATTTCAGCCTTTCACTTAAATTTTCCTAATTCCAAGAAAACACAATGTGGCGTCATTCAGGATAATTTTCTCTTCAATCGTCTGTTAATTATTAAGAAGAACATATGTCAGTGGCATAAAATATATTTAAATGAAAAATTATTAGTTGTACTGCTGGTTGGATGTATTATAAAATAATTTCTTCTTTTGTTAATATACCTAAAGGTGATGGAATAATAAAGTAATTTTATCATCTCTCCGAAATTGCAGAAAAGATCAGTTTCATGATCAATTGTATCCAATTACTGGGAATTTTGGGGGCATTTTTTTCAGTCATACAATTGGAAGTGAATGTAATCACATGTGTCATAATATTTTTTTTCCAGAGAAAAAAAAAATTTTCCAGAGAAAAAAAATATTAAGATTATTTTCTCTCTCAATATATTGACCACTTATTGAAACACCACGATATTGCACATCAGAGATCTGTTGCGATTCGTGACTTGTGTTCCGTGTTGGTAATTTCATCTTCTGCAGAAACACCCAAGCACTTGACGGCCAATTATTGCGGATGTTACTGTAGCCACTGCGAACCAACAATAGATTGGTGAAATTTCCGACAAACCACCATCAGAGATTTCTCATGAATTTTCCCTCAATCGGCTTCTTTAGCGCTTCCAGCGCGATCACGAGTGAAGATGAGGTAGCCCTCTAAAGGTTGCAGCTCCTCAGCAATAAAGTAGCAATATTTTCAGCATAAAGACTTTTTCCAAGAAGTGAAAAGCCGAACCTTTTATTTCACCTTCTTCACCAACTGACGGTAATTATCCTGGTCGAAGGACCAACCCATGGCAACATAATTTCCCTCTCATTATCCTGTATTTTAATTTGAAGCACAAGAGAGAAAATCCCAGCCGAGGGGAGACTCTTGGGGGGTGGAATTCCTAAGTGCATTCTTAACCCCTTCAACGTCTCGCTGTGCAATTAACTCTGCATATTATTTTCACGCGATACCATGAACCAGGTGTCTCGTGGAGACACACACTTTCCCCCCATTTCGTGAAAATCTCTCGTTCGAGAGTTCCCCCATGTTGGGGCCAACATTCAATTACCACGCAGGTGATTAACATAAATTTAAGCCAAGAATGTCATCCAACGATTCACTGACATAATTGAATTAGCTTTCTGGAGCTCGTTTTGTACCGGCAAATGATCAAAATCCACCCAGCTAATTGACCATGATTAATTATCTGGGGCTGTTAAGCGATCTTAAAACACATGAGGTCATCATTCTAAGCTGGTTCTAGCTCAACAGACAACTAATTGGATTGGAGTTGTTCAAATGGATAAACAAAAAAGACTATTAAATAATTGCGATAGAAGTCTTAAGTTTTGGGATTCAGCAGTTGAGTTACAAAAGATTTAAGCTGAACACATCATACGGAATAATCTATGAAATGGATTAGGAGCGAATAACTTATCGAAATTCATGAGAAAATCCACAGGAAATGTCTATCTACAGGAAAATCTTATACTAAGTATTATACTTTACTTGGTATTACATTAATTTGATTATATAATCAACTAAATCATTAAGAACTTATAAGCAACTAAATCATTTTTAAATGGTTTAAAAAGTCTTCAGAGAACGTTTCCGAACAGATTTCAAAATCAAAAAAGTTTGTAATCAGCCATAACTGTTTTCTCTTAACGTATTCCAAGAGCAGAAACATTATTAAAGTACCTACTATAAAATCCTATAGGAAAAAAAACCGATGTATAGTTTTCTAACTGTCCGAATAGTTTTCTGAGAAAACTTAAATTAATTTTCAAGAGTCAAAAACGTTTTTGCACAACTGAAACATTTTCAAACTGCTGAAATTATTTCATAAGTAAATTTTTCCCTTTTAAGAAATTTTCCCTGAGTTAATTATAATAATACGTTCGTGTAGCATCCTTAAAATAGTTTTTTTTTTATTTCCGCTTTAGAAAAATTTAATTAATTTTCTTATATTAAGACGAATTTTTAACATGAGAATTCGTTTGAAAATCTTTCTAATAAAATTCATTAAGCAATTTTAGTTTGAAAATTCAAACCCAACCGTTTCTTCTGTGAACTTTTGCAATCTGACCAATTGCCAGGTCATTTGACTGTGAAGGCGAACTCCTTGTTATGACTGTGCCTAGACAAGTGCACGCAAAATCTCAGTTTGAGGCGCTCCAAAAGGGCGGGAAGGACTTGTCTTTTTCTGCACTGTAGACAAACTCATTAATCACCCGCAGCATAACCAATATTTAGCCTCGTGAGCAACTTCTCCCTGGCAACAATTAATTGCACTCTCATGATGCAATTGCCGGGCAATTTTCGGTCTTGATGAATTGCTCAAGTACGTGGTAATCGGGCGCCTAGAATTTTCGCCAAATATTGATCTTTGCCTCATGGAATAAATCACATGAACACGCGGGAGTTACACGATCTGGGATTGAGATGTTTTTTTACCTGAGCACAAACGGCAAACACCTCAATAAATCAGGGGCAAATGCGATGAAATTTCCTGCCGTGGAATTTCATGAGAGACGTGAGATCGCTCTGGAGTCGTCACGTCGCCTTTTTGGCCCAGCCTCAGCAGAAGCATCAATAGACGAGGCAATTTGTCCATGTCGGTGGATGTTTAGAGAAACAGAAGCCGCACTGAGAATTCCCTGACATTCTGACGATTGTCTATTGAGACGGTTTTCACCGGTCTAATCTCCCCACTTAATCATCGTTAGTTAATAATTCATAATCCAAAAAATGCTGGACGAAAAGGGGTTCCCGTGATGACGAGCGTGTGTGGCCCCTGAGGGAGGAGCAGGTGAATGGTGAAAACTAGAAAATGTTCCCAAAAAGTCGTTAGAGAGTCACTGGGTGAGCGATCGCGGATGATCTTGATTTTCCGCAATGAGCAATTTTCGGCCATCGAACTGGCAAGTCTCAGTAAATCGCGCTCAATAAATAACCCGACGGGCTAAAGGTGTGGGAATTACTGATCACACCTGCCAAAATAGTGCTCAATTATAGTGAACATCTCGCACCTTCTCTCAGGGGCTACCTGGGTGCACCAGTATCTCACCCAATCTCACCATTCGGTGGACAAGCAATTTTCTACAGCAGCTACACTGATAGAAATCCAATGCAGAAGGAATTTTGGAAATCGGATGGAAATTTAAGGGTTTAGATGTTTTTTCTATGTTTTCTATGTAGACCAAGTGTTTCTGTGAATATTTCAGAAAGATAAAGAGTTTATCTGAAAAAAAGCTACTGCCCAAGGAATTTCAAAACAATTCTAAATATTAAAGAAAAAACATAGAATAATAACGTACTTTTTAAATTTTTGATTTCAAAGAAAAGTGTTTCCAATTCAAAACAATTTATGCATAAATTACATGGATTGAAATATTTCCAATAATCCAAGAATTTCAAAAATCAATAATAATAATAATATGGCGGCACTACATCCCATTGCGGGACTGGGCCTGCTCATGTGAGCTTTCTAGGTCTCCATATTATTTTTCATGTTGTTGGTGAGATAGAGTGACCAGCTCTAGCTCTCCAAGTGGGTGCCGTTTATATGTCAACACAAATGGGAGACTTCTTTACTGAAGTATAACTTTATACTCAGTGGGAACACTACAACAGCTATTTGAGCCATTGAGTGCAATTGAGTGGCTTTTTAATTTTTTTCCATTTGCTGAATTCGATGCACCCGGCGGGGTTCGAACTCACGAGACCTGTGGTGACGGGCAGCCGCCCTAACCACTACACCACGGCTCGGTAATCTAATCCATAAGAAATGTAAATTTTATAAGAATTTTTCCTTGTAGAAAACTTCACCGTTCCTTCAGGGACAATGATCGGAGTTCCCTTTATCCGGATGAATCGAAATCCTGAGGCCTTCGGACCAAACCCTGAACTCTTCGATCCAGACAACTTCCTCCCTGAGAGAGTAGCCAAGAGGCACCCTTACCAGTACATGCCGTTTTCTTGTGGCCCTCGAAATTGCATAGGAATGATCTATGGTCTATTCTCAGTTCGCACAATCATTGCCATGATGATGATGAACTTCAAAATAAGCACCAGAATCAAATTCGAGGACATAAAAGTTGTCTACAACATCACCCTACGCATCACTAATGAGAACCTCGTCAATCTCACGCCACGAAAAGATTTCTGGCGAAAAACCTGAAATGTTTTATTCTAGGGCGGATTAGCAATAAATTATTGCACTTATAAACCTAGTGAGTAATTCTTTTCCCTTTGCGCTCTGTCATTGTAAAATCCAGTTTTTATGAGATTTTTTAATAGTTGGGTGCATTTGAGTAATTGATAGTCTATGAATTGTAATTTTGCGGTAAATTTGCGGTTTAGCGAACACGCTATGTCACCTTGTTGGGCTTTCATCTGAAAGCTCCACCAGGCGCCTCCATGCACGAGTCAAGCAACTCATTCGCCAATTTCCTTTTCTGTATATAAGGCGATGGGAAAAGTTATGAGCTTTGCCGCTTTGAGAGTGATCGCGCCCCACCTTGAGGCAGGTTGACGAGTAACGTTCAATTTCAATTAATTGCATTACAAGTCACGGGGGAGATTTAGCTCCCATAGTGCATCCACGGTAGTTCGGAGTCACTACACCTCAATCAGATCAATCGGACTGAGAACAGCATCGAGTGCAGTTGAGTTGTGGAAAACACGGT
>CAKKOB020000370.1:22926-56858 GCA_918844115.2 Phlebotomus perniciosus | reverse complement strand
AACCTTCTCAATCAATTTAATGGACCCAAGTTACTACACAATCCACAAACCACGCAAAGAGAGGCGCGAAGCGCCTCGTTCTGAATAATTGTAGTATTTTGCGAGACCTTTCCAAAGAACATCTAACACATCTAATGATTAAGATCGGACCCATAGAACGGGAGATAGGTACCTATAGTCAATATAAAATTTCATATCAAAACTGGTTTATCTCAGCTTCAGGTTTATGTAGAAACTTGTGTCATACCTTGTAAGAAAGGTATCTGCCTATTAGGCTACAAAATAATAAAATTCTAAGAAAATTGATCATTTTTTTCGGAGATATTCTATAGAATATTTCAACACTATTCAAAATAGTGGTTGGAGGGTGTGGAGGAGATCGACTATAGCGCCATCTTGTAATTTACCATCAGTAAATTACAATATGAGTCCGGTCTGAATACTTTGGTATTTTGTGGAATCTGTAAAAATTCCACTAACTATAGGTATACATGTTTATATTTCTTTACGTTTTCTCGCTAGACCCATCATACAACGGTCGAACAGACAAACAAACGGTCAAATAAAAAGATGGTAAGTACCTAAAATAAGAAGATAAAATTGTAAAAAAATTTCCCATTAAACGTGCCACTAAAACTGACCTAATTAGACACTCTATAAAAGACGAAAATCTTAGAAGATTTTCACCAGTTAAATTGTGAATTTTGCAGTGATCTTTTGAATTAAAATGAGTAGAACCAAGGATAAATCTGAAATTCCCAATTGGTTAACAAATGTGTACATTGGAAAGATTTTCAGTGATTTTGTGAGTCAAGAGAGAATCCTTAACGATCCAATCGATTGGCAAATTGAAATGCAAGCTTTTGAAAAAAAGAATGATTTTTTGGCAACGAGATTGTTCAAAGTGAAGGTGACTAACAAAAATGAACCAAAGGAAGTATTCAATGCTATGATTAAAATTATATCAGATTCAACACCCAATTACTTCAATACATCTCTCTCAAGCCAGGCAGAAATGTTTAAAAGAGAAGGAAAGTTGTACAAGGATTTTCTCCAAGAAGTGAACAAAATCATTAGAACAATCGATGGCTGTGAAAAAATGTTTTTCCCTAAACTCTTTCACTTCAGTGAAGATCCCTTGATTTTGGTGACTGAAGATATGACGCCCTGCGGCTTTAACATATACTTGGATCCATATTCTCTTGATGATTGTCAGAAAGTGTTTGAGAATTTGGGCAGATTCCACGCTTTATCCTATTTTGTGCATCACGAATTGAAGAAGGATCTCTCCGTATATGACAACTTTATAGCGACGGATTTTACCAAAAATATCCCAATTGTAATGATGGCGTATGAGGCGTTTCTGGAAGTTGTTGAAACATGGGAAGATTGTTCAGAATTTGCTGAGAAACTGAGAAAATTCAAGCCCTACTATTGTGATAAGTTAGTGGAACAATTTTTAACAAAACCCGGAGGATTCAATGTCCTCAATCACGGAGATTCTCACAAGACCAATTATCTCTTCAGAGACAACAATATGGATATTGTCTTAGTAGGATTATATAATAATTAGCTTCTCACTTGATCATGAATAATATATTATTTATATACATTTCCATTTCAGATTGACTATCAATTGAGCGCCTGGCGAAGTCCTGCCTACGATATCATTGGTACTTTTAACAGTTTCTGTGAGCCAGAAGATAGTATAAATTCCAGGATGATTCTCTTGAAATCTTACTACAGGGAATTTCGAACTGTCCTTGAAAAGTTGAAATTCTCCCACAAAATACCATCTCTATTGGATTTACACGTGGAAGTTCTTAAATCTGGAATACTAGGTAAATTTAGGAGAATTCCTCTCGATTATTTGTTATCATACAATATCTGTTTACAGATTTATTGCACTGGTCAATGTACAATCCACTAGGAAGACTTCATAGCTCGCCAAAGAGCACGAGAGACTTCAACGTGGCATTTAGGAAACTTCTTGACGATTCTCGTCAGAGGAAAATTGCTAAATGTTTCCAGGCATTTATTGATCGAGGATATTTGGAGTATGAAGAAGAGGAGAAGACTAGTTTGTAAAATTAAGGAAGGCCTTGCGGCTTGATAGATGGGTCATACAATGTTAAAAGAAAAAAAAAGTGTCAACTGAGGTCAACGGTTTTTTTTAAACAAAGCATTTCGAGAATTTTCGATAATCATTTCGAAGTCACCCTCCCGCCATTTCTCTCAGCTTCTTTGTAAGAGATTGTGAAATTCACAAAATTCCTTCTGGTTTGAGAATCTTAGCGACGATGTCGCGTAATTTTGGCTCAATTGAGACTCCCCTGGGTCAAATGGTGGCCTTGGTGAGTGCGGACAATCGTCTGGAGAAGTTGGAATTCCTCGACAGAAGTGACGCAGCGAAGAATCTGGCTCTGGATGACAAGGAATTAGCCAAAAATACCAAAAAGCACCCGATTTTCCAGCAAATCCAAAAGGAAATGGATGAATACTTTGCGGGGAAGAGGAAGGACTTCACTGTGCCACTCGTGGAAGAGGATCATCCTCTTCTATCCATTCCATACGGCAAGACCTGGATGTACAAGGAGTTGGCGGAGTTTATGGGAATGCCTAAAGCTTTCCGACACGCTGGGCGAGTCTGCAAGACAAACAACGTGTGCATCATCATTCCCTGTCATCGGGTGGTTGCTAAGAGCGGTGTAGTCAACTACGGAGCCGGTCCGGAACGCAAGATCTTCCTGCTGGATCTCGAGTCCAAGGTCATGGAGGGAAAACACAAGTAAAACACATTTTTTGCCATAACATCTTCTTTACTTACATTACTACCTCATTATCTCTCTTGTGAATTACATAAAAACAGCGTAATTGGAATAAATTTAAAATATTTCCTCTGATTGTCCTTGACTAGTCGCTTTTCTTGTCTCCGGCAGTAATTTCTTTGGTGCTTTGTTCTATTTGATCGCTTCCCCCTTCACCTTCAGCCGTTTGTTGTTTCGTTTTGGAGGCTGGAAAAGGACAACTTCCTCCTTTGCAGGTGAATGGGAAACTCTCATCCTTGATTACATTTCCCTTCTCATCCTTCTTTGCCCATGGATTCCAGAAGCGCAGCACGAAAGGCTGGATGAATCTGTGCCAGATGAACAGGAGCACGGGAATAATGAAGCAAGGAACGCACACCATTTTTACTACTATTTCCACTTCTCAATTTTACACGAATGATTAAGTTTTGAGGGATTTTCTTTAATGAAGGTAAACATAAATTTTCTTGTTTCTTTTTATGCAGTAAATCATGACAGTACGAGGAAATGGCATGCTATTTTTCGACATGAGATTATTCATGCATGAACCTTTGTATAAAATTATGAAATTCAAAAATACACGTAAGTATTTTAGGTATCAATACATTCAATGATTTTGATTTATGTATCATCTTTATACTAGAATGACACGCACTTTTTTACGTGAATCATTTTTCTATTAAATTACGCGTAAGAAAATGGCTGATACGCACTATCATGCTAGTTTGTAGTGTTCGTCTGAGATACTTGGTGGCGCCTCTGTCTTTCTATTCCAATATCGCGTTGCGTGAAGGTGTGTGGCAGGTTTTTCCTTAATTTTCTTTAAAAACACCGTGTTCTTAGAAATAATTTTTCATTATTTCTCTAAAACAATTTCTTAAAAACATATTTCCATTATTTGCAGAGTCGCTTTTCGTGAAATAAAGCCCAGAAATGGTTACACAGAAGAAGCAGGTAAGACACGTGCACTTCAGGATTTTCCTACAATTCACCCTATTTTCCTAACATTTTCTACTTGAATCAGTCCCCCAGCTTCATAATTGCCCTTTACCTAATATAAAATTGAGGAAAATCAAAGATTTTCCATCGCCAAAGTGTAAATTCGTCTAATGTGAGGTTATGTTCGCCTTTGCAGAAAAAGGCTTTGGAGAGCATCAATGCTCGCCTGGCTCTCGTCATGAAATCCGGCAAGTACTGCCTGGGATACAAGCAGACACTGAAAACTCTGCGTCAGGGCAAGGCCAAGTTGATCATCATCGCCAACAACACTCCCCCTCTGAGGTAAGAAGCTCTTTCGCGGGGCTTTAATCGCCTTCCGGACAAATATTCTGTTTGGCTTTGCTCCAATCTCGAGAATGCGTGGAGCCCTATTGCTTAAAGGGGGGCAAAGAAGCGCATCCTCGAGATTGTTTCTCCGTTCATTTTCAGTGTCAGGTTTGAGAAAGAGAATTGTGGCGCGACTTGAGAACGGGAAGGTAAAGATTTTCTCTTTCTTTGTAAGTAAATGGTCAGGAATGGGTGTTTCTGGAGTCTTAAAACGATTAGGATTATCATTTTATGATTCATTGAATCGAGTGAGGGAAAGAATTGACGGGAGTTTTATTTTGCAGGAAATCCGAGATTGAATATTACGCCATGTTGGCCAAGACGGGAGTCCATCACTACACCGGCAACAATATTGAGCTAGGAACAGCCTGTGGTCGCTACTACCGCGTCTGCACGCTCTCCATCACAGATGCCGGAGACTCAGACATTATTCGCACCCTCCCGGAAACCCAGACACAGTAAAATGTGTCACCGCATTTTGGGAATGCAAATAAACTGACCAGAAAACTCTGAATTGTTCTTTTCTTACCTTTTTAATCTTGAGAAAAAAGTAAACACGCTGGGACTTGGGGACTCCCATCACCGGATTAGCTGTGAAGCACTTCAGTGCTTCTTACTCTTCTCACCACCGCCCAGGATCTTCCTTCGCTGGGCGAACATGTGGAGGTACATTTGCGGGAAGAGCGGAATGTAGAGCAGCATCACGAACCAGAGAAAGTAATAGTAGGAGAAAGTTCCGTTCCATCGATTGGGCATCTCCACTGACCACACCCCTTGGTTTTTGGCATAATCTTGCGCCCAGTAGAAGCAGAGCAGCTCCCCGGTGACGCCGATGGGATAGAGAGCTATGAAGGTGGTGTAACGGAGCCAAGTCACGAATTTCGGGACGTTCTTCAACAGATTGAGGGCGTAGTAGCCGTAGCGGATGATCTCCGTCACTGACCAGGCGAGCAGGGCTAACGGGAGTCCGGGAGATACCTTCCCCGTGGGCGTGGCCATCACTACACCACAGACAACCATCACCCGGGAGAGAACCTGGAAGGTGGTGATGATGACGTTGCTGGGAACAATTCCGATCGCCGCGTGGACAATCTGCAAAGAGAAATCACGTTAGGAGTGTCCTCGGATAACCTTTTTGTTCCATTCTGACCTCTAGCACTGCTGCGTTCTGGAAGACGATCACCGTGAGTGACAAATAGTCCCAGAGAGTCTTCCCGGAGCCCCTATCAATGGTGTAGTAGGTCACGAGCTGATAGAGCATGTATCCCCAGCTGAAAGATAAACCCAATCATCCCTCTCCTTCAGACTCATCCTCCCGGAGGCTACTCACCCCAGGACCTGGCCAGCATTGTACAGGATCAGGTACAACTTAGCAATCGACGACAACTCCTTTGACTTTTTGCCCTCTGAGGCACTTTTTACGGACTTTGAACTCATTATTTCGAGAAGGAAAACTATCCTGAAACCACAATTGATCCAGCAACTCCGTGAAGACCCTCCTTTTCGTAGAAATCAAGCCCAAAAATGGACAGTCATTCACTCGCGAGCGAGAAAGTGCCGTGAAAAACAATTATGAATTCAAGAGACTCACAGGTGACTATTTCCGTCTCATCTCACTCCTTTTCCTACTCCATATTTCCATCTCTCTCCCCCATTAGTTAGCCAAGCTTGCTAGTGATGACGTCAACATCTTTTCAAATAATATGCGTTAACAAAAATAAACAATGATTAACTTCTTCAGTATTAAAATAAGGCTTTTTCAATATCGGCTATTAAACAATTCATTAGTATAAAATAAAATTGAAAACTTTATTTTATAGCTCAAATTCGTCCTCTGCGACTTTGGAGCGACTCCAGCACGGATGATCATGTGCAAAAAGTGTATCAGGGACGGGTTTTGATGATCCAAGAGTAATTTTTGCCGCCTCGAATCCCACAGATACACAAACATCTTCCCTCTTCCCTCTCAGCATTGCAGCAATAAATCCACTGGCGAAGTTATCTCCAGCTCCGGACACGCTCACGATGTTGGAAACCACATCGGCTGGATAAAATCGCCCAGCAGCTCTCCCAAGGGTGGGAGTATAAGTTGGAACATTGCCTATGAAAAATCCTTGGGAAGGGCAGTTCTTCGTCGCAATCACCACTCCATGATGTCCCAGAGTCAAGAGAATTGTGTCCACATGCTGTAAAATGACTTTACACATCTCAGAAGTGAATTCCAGCACTTCTTTCTTTTCCACTAGGCGGGAAATCTCATCAAAAGACACCTTATTTGCGCCGAGGAACTTTCCTATGGCACCCAGTTCGTAAATATTGGGAGAGATGAATTTAATCACTTTGCAGAGTTCCTGGTCAAGTTCAAAGGGTTTACAAGCAATCAGCATATCCGTGGGCTCATAAAAGACTGCAAAAAAGAGAAAAATCCGTTACATTTCGAATGGATTGTAATGGCTGGTGGCGAAAACTGGCATGCCAGTGATTTTAGAGATGAGTCAATGGAGGGGAAATTTCGCCGCAAGTTGTCAGGTGTAAAAATGGGAGCCAGCACGAAAACAAGTCGTTTTGCACTAGCATTCACTGCCTTATCCTTCCTATTCGTCCTGGTGGCCTTTGTCTCACCCTACTGGCTGCAGCACGATGGAGTCAACAAGTCCCCAAAGTTCCTGCACCTGGGTGAGTGTTCCCTCCCCGTGAAAAGGCGTCCCAAAGATGTGTTAGGGGTGGGGTGTGGCTTCTGGGTGTCAACAAAGTGAAAACTCTCTGATTTTTTCCGGCTCAGGACTCTGGGAGGTGTGCTTCAACAAGTTCCAGGACATAAATCGCTGGTACGATGTCCGCTTCAAGGGATGCATGTGGGTGTTTGAAGAGGAGTACTACATCATCCACGACTTCCTGCTGCCCAGCTTCTTCGTGGCCACCCAATTCTTCTTCACCATCTGCTTCACGCTCCTGCTGGTGTCGCTCTTCCTCACGTGCCTCTTCCTCGTCGCCTCCAAGGATGACGATCGCTACATCATGTTACTGCTGACGAATGGGGCTGTTCAGGTGATTGGGGCCACTTGTGGCCTCATCGCCGTGATCACGTTCGGGGCCCGCGGAGACGGTCGTGACTGGATGCCCAATTGGGAGCACAATGACATGGGATGGGCTTTTGCACTCGCCGTCCTCGGTGTCATGATCCTCTTTCCGGCGGGCGTGCTGTTCCTGGTGGAGGCGCGCAAAATCAAGTATAAGCGACTCAATGAGATCGGCACGCGAGAGGCCAGCGCCTACAGCATGGATGATCGCAAGATGCGTGGTGAGGGCAGTGGCCACACAGACATCTAATCCTGCCCTATTCTCCCTCTCTCTTGAGATCTATCACACATCCGTCCATATCAAGTATTTTCTTGTAGTTTTAACTATATTCCACACGATTGCCGTCCATTCATCGTGAATCTCGCGACTAGAGCCTGTTTTTAGGAAGACAGACTCAGAATTTTATCAACATGTCTCATGTTCTGTATAATAAAGGATTTATACATTTTTTTAGAAGAAAATTTGTGTTTTTCATTTATATTTCCCACAATTATCTTTTGAAAAGGATTCCCACTTTTGTTTTGGACATCCCTGAAATCCATTCAATCAAGATTAGGAGGGAAAACCATCCCCCATTAATTATACCCAAGTAGCACTTCCCATCCTTTCCCACATAAACTGTCCCACTGTGTCTCGGCTATGTCCCACATGACTCACTGCCCGCTCCCGCCATAGCAGAGACACACCGTGTCAAGGTGTGTTGGTGGATATTAATTGTGATGCGCGAAGGTGTTGGTAAATGCGAGTGTCGCCACGACTTCGCACACATGCCAAGTGGTCGCCGCCAGTCGCGCATAGGAGGAAAAAAGAGCAGCGATGAGTGTGTGAGGTGGCTGGTAAAAATACTTCTCCAATTGTGTTGGCTATGCAACAAAATTCGGAGCTCATATCAGGGCGTGCCAAGAAGTCCAACGCACCGTAAGTTTTACCCTTTAAAAATTCATCCGTCCGGTGGTGTTTTGTGTATCAATTGAATCTAGTGACTAATTGGTGACTGATTTCACGTGGAGTTTGTGAGTAAATTGATTCTGTAGTGCTCGGGAGTAAACGCCCGAGAGGTGCTTCGCTGCCCCAGCGCACGGCCATTTTCCCCGTGACTCACTGTGATAAACACACACCTGTAGTGCACTTGGCTTCTACTCTGGTCACTTATTTGTGGGGCCCTGGTGGCAAATTAGTGAAAATCTAGCCCCAAAGTTGCTTTTGTGCCCCCCTGGTCGTTCTTCCAGATCCACTTTTCCCTGAATAATTCAGCCCCGTTCCCGCAGTGAGGAATTGCTAATGTGAAATCTACATTGGAAATTTGTGCGCGATTGAGTCCAAAAGGCAACAATTAAAGGTGACAATTGCTTTCCTTTCTTCGTTTTCACGAGTTTTCTCTTCACACAATTTGCTTCTAGCGGTGAAGGAAAAATACTCCCAATTTGGGAGGAAAATTCATCAAAAATTTACTTCTACGTGTCTCAAGCGATCAGAGAAGCTTTATAAAGTCTTTGGTATTTGTGATTCGTCTGTAAACCTTCTTAAAATGAATGGTGTAAATTTTGTTTTGTTTGGGACAGCATAGTTCACATTTGTCCCAGAAGAGTTTAGAAAATTCCTCATCACATCTGAAAGTGCTACTTGGGTACATTAAATGCGCCACAATTTTTTAAAGATTTCAAAAAAAAAATCATGTCGTTCTTCAAACATTCTCTCAAGATCACAATATTTGTGAATCCTGAGAAAAACAATCACGGTAAAGGAAAGAGTAGGGAAAAATGTGCGTGAGAATGTTTAATTCTCATGTAAATTATTCATATGATAGTAGGTTCTGCAGAATTTTTCCTCTGTTTACAAGCAACTCCAATATGCGGAGGGAAAGAAATCCCTTGGCAACGGCGAAAGCATAGAAATTCAAAACAAACAACAAAGAAACCACCCCAAGCTCGCGACCCATCGTTAACTTGGGTGAGTTGGTAGTAAAAAAAAATACATATTATATTAACTCCATGTTCCCAAGGCGAGGCGACCTACATTTTCCCGCCTCTACATTAGCCCCATTTTATCCAATTTTATCACCAGAGGAACATCAAGGAGGGTGTCCTTTGCAGAAATCCCATGTGGAAAAATTGCAATGAAAAAGTTACTAAAAGAGAGCCAATTTATGGTCTCTACTTCAACACATACTGCCAATTAATTGTTTCCCAGGAGTTCCCACAATCTTGCCAGTTCAGAAAAAGAACATGAATTTCCATTTGCAATTTTGCTCCATTGCACAATAATCCCCGCCGTTCCGCAATTCAACGTTATTGTTGTTATCATTTTCATGTTGAGATTGTGTGGAAAAAATTCACAGGAAAATGTCACAAAAGTGCGACAGTGAAGAGTTTGATGGAAAATCCTTGAGAAATATTTGAAATATTTCCAACACAATTGACGAATTGCTACACAAAAAGTTCTTTCCTCTTTCACACGTGTTCTTATGAATTTTATTATCATGACTTCTTCCTTTCCTATTGGGGAAAAAAGAACGATTTTCTTGCAAGACATGCGAAATTTCTATAAATCTCCTCGTGTTAGATTGTTGAGGAATTTTCTCAATAAATTATTCTTGTTATGTGGGTCGAGATTGATATCACGAATATCCTTAAATACAAGAGGTAATCTAATTGAGGTGTAATCTTATTGATGTTAAAATAGGTTCGGTTAGCGCACGATATAGGAAAAAGAAATTTCAATACAATGAAGGAAAATGTTATGTGAGAAAATTCTAGAATCGTATTAATAGGATATCGTGGAAGCCAAGGGAACGAATATTATGATCAGAAAGACACACCACTTCCAGCACTTCCATATTTTGTTCAAAAGATCCCCAAAGCTACAATTTGAAAGCTTTAAACTTTCAAGCGCTTTCATCATATCAATTTTATTTAAATACATAAAAGCCTTATAAAGCTTCTAAAGAAACCTTGAAAGCTTTCTAGGGCTTTTAAAGAAAAATTTCTAGAGCTTTATAAGAATGTTTCTTATAAAGATTTAGTTGGAAAGCTTTCCCAGAAAGATGTCTATGTAAGCTTTCTAACAAAGCTTTCTAAAAAAAACTGTATAAGAAAAGTTTCTAAAGAAAGCTTTCTGATATAGCCTTCCAAAGAAAGTTTTCTTAGAAACGTTTCTGAAGCATTCTGAGAAGGAATTCTAAAGATTAAAAAAAGGTTTATAAAGCTCACTGAGAAAGTTTTCTAATAAAGATTTCTAAAGCTTTATGGGGAAGTTTTCAAAAAAAAAAGCTTTCTAAAAACGGTTTCTAAGCTTTCTAACAAAGATTTCTAAGCTTTCTGTGAAAGCTTCAAGAAAACTGCAAATGCTCTCTAGAATTTGCAAAAACTTAGCGTAAACTTCAAAAGTCAAAGTTTAAGAATCTCCTTAAAAGCTTTTGAAAGTTTTCAAAAAGCCTTTAAAAAACATGTAAGGCTCTAAAAGAACTTCTCAAAGCTCCAGTTCTTCCTTGGAAATTTTCAAAATTACTTGATTTATCTTAGCACTTCCACTCCACTTCTCAAAGCTCACACGCACTTCCATTCATATGTACAACACTTCTGACTATAATATCTTCCCCTTGGTGGAAGCATTAATATCTTGAATTTCTATACCTACGTACATATAGAATGAAAGAATGAGTCTAACGACGTCAGCTTGTGCTTTAAATTTTTTAAGTAATAAAGAAGCAAATTTAAAACTTCATTTAGTTGTTGATTTAGCCCCATTCTCATCCCATTAGGAGTATTATGAATCAGTATTTCGTTTTTTTAAATCTTTAGGTGAGTTGTCAACAACTTATGAGTCGCAATTTTCAAAGGAGATAAAACCCCTTAATGTATTTCTGATTTCATGTTAAAAGAATTCCAATTTTAAATCTTAAAAGAGTTTTAAATAATTTAACTCTGTTGGAATTCTATTCGATTGAATAAACATTTTATTGCAATTCCTCACATTTGTTTATAGAACTATTCCTCTATCCCCTTTGAGCCTCTTGTCTGCAATTTGCAGAGCACTGAACGCAAAAACAGAAATAATTTCACTTTCCTTCACTTCGAGTTCCATCGAAATGGGTTGTTGGAATTACTTACTAAGTAAAGTTTTGACTTTGAGAGAGATTCCTATCGCTTTTCAGCTCCGCAAGTAACTGCCACTTGGCTTTTGCTTCTGAATCCCTTTTATTTCTATTTCGTTTCTATTACAACATTATGAATGCTTTTCTTCTATTGAGCTTGCTCTTTTGCTGCATAAATGCATAAATAGAATATTTTGTTTGCTTATAAAAATGCTAACGCCTGTCCGGTGCAATGGATTAACCATAAATGTCTTTGCTTGTCTAACATAGCCGTCGCAGTCCAGGAAGATCAGTCACAATGAGAAAAACTGATTATATCGATACCGTCAACAGCTTAAATATGAAGCGACGCACGTTGGCCGGAAGTTGTGGTGTGGGTGTTTTTGTGGTCGCTCTCGTGGCGGTTGTGATCGCCTTCTCGACGCCCAGCTGGCTCGTCAGTGACTACAGAATCACTGGCGCGAAGCTAGACAGACTGGGATTGTGGGTTCACTGCTTCAGGTCTCTCCCGGATGTCAATGATGACTACCAGAGGAGATTCTTCGTGGGCTGTCGATGGGTCTATGATCCCTTCACCACGGGCTACGACGAAATCCGCGGATTTCTCTTGCCAGGTAAAATAATTTATCTTTTTTTTTTTTAATAAATGTTGTTTACTGATATAGATCTTTCCTTTCAGCCTTTATGATCATCACACAATTCTTCTTCACGCTCTGCATGATTGGTGTTCTTGTGGGATTAGTTCTAGTTCTTTTGTTTTTCTTGTGTGCAGGGCCAGATCAACGGCGCTACGTCCTCTTGATAAAGGTAATTTGAACTTTTTAAAAGCGGATAAAGTAGCTATTTTCCCGAATTTAATAACCGACATTCCTGTTTCTAATAAAAATTATATCTCCACAAAATGAGAATTCAATTGCTTATCAAAAAGTTTTATGCAAATTGTTATACCATTAACGCATTTTATGCCATTTTCCCCACATTGCAATTTAATTGGAAATGATGTTATTGATTTTAATATTATATACAAGGATTTGCTAATGAACCGAGTCAACCGAGTAATTTAAATAGCTGAATTATGTTAAAAAGTTCGATTTGAGTGTAGGTATAATTTATAAATTCTATGTTGGAAAATCGATAAGAACTGAGTATATTCATTTTACTTTAGTTACAGCATTAAACTAAGCGTAAAGTGATTTGCAAATTAACTTGAAAAGGGTTTCAACTGAAAGCTTATTTAACAAGTGAAAATCCCCGTAAAGTCCATTGCAATCCTTATTCACTTTCACCACCCCCTTCTCAATCAATTCCTCCCCCTATTGCAGATAATCAGTTGGTTGCTCCTGGGAACGGGAATTTGTGGCTGTATCGCTGTCATCACGTTTGCGTGCTTTGGAAATCGGGACAAGTGGATGCCAGAGCATGCAAATAATTTCTTTGGTGAGTTATATATACATATTTGTCTGCTTCAAAAGAGCTTTTCATCTAATAATTTGTATTGCCTTTCAGGATGGTCTTTTGGCTTAGCTGTAGCTGGAGCTGTTACCACCCTCATCGCCTCATCGCTCTTTTTCACAGAGGCCACAATTCAGGCGAAAAAGAGGAAACAACTCAAAGAATCTCAAGCAAGATTCGAATTGGAGCATGAGACAAAGGCGTAGATATATTGTGGGTAACCAATGATTTTTCCAGGGAAAGAAAAAAAAACTCGACATAAGCTAAACCTCAAGAATCTCACGGCGAAACGACGAATTACCAAGGATTTAGTAGATGGATTTGTGCCACAAGACATCAATTCATTTCATGTAATTGAATTCATCACATATGCTTTATATATGTTTTTTTTTTCTTGACGAGATATTGTGAGACAATAATCTTGCAATTGACCCACATTCCCATGCACAACTCTTCTCAAATTGATTTCTATATTAATATCTATCGTATAATCTCTCTATGACACCACAAGTGAACGTGACGCTTCCAAATCTTTGACCTATTTTGCGAAAAACGACTCCGTCCATTTTATCAGAAGTACTTTTTTGAGTAGGTAATCTTTCGATGTTAAGGGATATTTTATACAATTAGATGAATAAAAAATAGTTGTAAATATAAAAATAAGACATATTTGACCACTGAAATAGAGTAAAACAAAATAGTTGTAACTATTCCCAAAGCTTTTGGGTCTAAGAAGCTGCCTTGAGTAAGATGTGTAAGACAAAGCATATTAAATTTTATATAAAAAGAGTTTTTGTAAAGAAATTGACAAATCAATAAAAAAAAACTTTTAAGATTATGCTGTTGAGGAGATTTTCTAACCAATTAGAAAAAAATCAGAAAAAAAGGATCTAACGCCTTTCAAATAAAGTCTTTGAAATGGCAATTTAAACCACTTTTTCTGGAAGTCTATATCTCCCATGTGTTGTTACAGCGGTTAAACCAATTCTCTATACAACAAAGAATGAGCTTTTTTTTAATTTTTTTTAAAACCCTGGTAAATCATTCAAAGCTACTAAATTCATCAGAACATCCTAGGAGCTGTTCCGGTCGTACTTTCCAACTATGACTAACATATCTGACGCCATAATGAAATTGAAGGGACGCATCATGAAATTCTCGATTTTAGAGGAATTTTAGAGTTTGCAAAGCTCTTGTAAAACAAGGAATAAGAAAATATTTAGAAAATCCAGATTAATATCAATTTTCTAATCAGAACCGAGTAATTTTGTATTGGTATGTATTCTAATAAGAATCATCAATGGGAACTAAAGCCGTTGTAATTCAAAAGAGTCTCCGGAGCAGTTGGTATTACTTTGGGCGTGTTTCAGGTGAGGTGTCTTGGGTATGTTTGGCTCCGCTCTTGTCATTCCGTCCATTGGAGTTTCGTGTGTTGTGTTTAACATTTATTTGAGTGCATAAAAATCCTATTTTCCCTGAATTTTGTGCCCCAAAATGAGCAGTACTGTGGAGAAAAATGAATATCCCAGGGCATCAAGTAAGTTTCCAGTGAAGCATCTGAAGATTGCTCCATGAAAATCATATTAGAAATCTATGTTTGTGCTTCTGGGCCTGTCACGCCCATTTCTGGCTAATTGTTGTCTTCACAAGATTTCCTCCTGCACATTTGCAGATACTCTCGTCCTGGGAGCTCTGCTCTCCTACGTGGCCAGTGTCTTCTTGATGATGTCATTCTGCTCCCCGTATTGGATTGAGTCCTACGAGGAGTCCTTCAGCAACTTCAAGAACATGGGCCTCTGGGAGTACTGTTTCCGGGACTTCAGCTACCCATACTACCAGTTCCCTCGTCTCTTCGATGGCTGCCACCACATCTTCAGCCAGGAGTACTACGTCATCCGCGAGTGGCTCCTGCCCGGATGGCTCATGATTGTGCAATTCTTCGTCACTATCGCCTTCATCCTGACCTTCACGGCGCTCACCCTCATGGCGCTGGAGCTCATCCGCTGGCCCCTCAAGTTTGTCCTCCGCTACGAGTGGCTCCTCACCCGGATCTCCTTCTTCTGCGTCGGCATCTCATCACTGTGCCTCTTCCTGGCCACTGCCATCTTCGGCGGCAACGCCTATCGCCGTGACTGGCTCCTCTATCCCAAATTCAATGTCTTGTCCTGGTCCTACGCCTTCGCCGTGGTAGCCTTCATGATCCTGGGCGTGGCTACTCTTGTCCTCTTCGGCGAATCCAGACGATCTTACGAATTGCGCCGCGAAGCGAAGAATCTCGTCATGCAGATGCAAATGCAGGAGCCTAACTTCCATCCACATCACCACAGAAGTCTCCAGGGATACATTTAGACGCCACAAGAGCACATTTTCACCCACAGAAACTTCCACTTTTCGCCCACAATCTTATTTACTGCACAAACAATCCTTAAATTGGAGTTGATTTTATTGAAAAGATCGATTTTCAGCAAAATAAGAAAATATTTTCAACGGAAATTTAATTAAGTTTCGAGAATCTTTGAAATTTGGTATTAACTCGAAAGGCAAAAAAAGCCCGTAACTTTACATGATTTTTCCGTATAGGCGGTATAGGCACAATATATGAAAAACTTGCTTTATTTTGCTGAAAATCAAAATAAATTTTTAATACAATCTTTTTACAATCTTTTGGATTGTCTGTGTGGACAAAATAATTATAAAATCTCACAGTAAAATTAATCACGCCTTAGCTGTAAGCCTAAAAGAATTGATAACTTTTTATCAATCAAATTGTTTTGGCTGAAATTGAAAATTTTTCGCCATAACAAATTTCCCAACTTCTCGAGAATTTCAAACATTTCCGTCCAGAAATTCACAGAGTGTGAATTTTGCCTCATGGAAGAATGTATTATCATTTTTTATATGAATAACAATTGTATCTAGTATTAGATTTTTGAGAGACATTTTTTTTGTAAGAATACAAAAACGAATAAATAACATGTCTATAACACTTACCGGGTTTCTCATACTTTTGGCACAACTTGAGGACCATCTCGGTGGTTTCATGGGAGAGATTTGCATCAATTACAATGATTGGACTATCCGCAATGGTTCTCTCGTTACTCTCAATCTACAGGGTGGGAAAGGGAAAAGTGTAATTGTAAGATTTCACTCACAGTGGAAAGCAAATTGAGCAATGGGTGGCAAAAAAACTGATTGAATGAAAATTAAATTTCTATTTTGTCTCCCCATTTCGTCTGGACATTTTAATTGGTATTTCCACCCTAAAAGCCTTCCATCCCTTCCATCCACGTCACTCTGGCGGATTTAGAGAAATCCAAGAGGTGAGGATAATCCCATGTGGATGATATGCAGAATTTGATTTGAGCATCAGAATCCAATTTGCAGGCGAATTTTTTAAGTGAATTTAAATGAATTCCATTGGGATTGTTTCAATCAATATCCAATGCAATCAGCGAAGACTGGAAGGATTTTTATTCAAAATTTAGTAAGGAATGTAAGGAATCGTTTCTTGATTTAATTGTTTGATTGCTACTGTCTTTCTAGCGATGGGTTTTTGTTTGTGTTGCTTAAAAAATCTTATATTGATTTTTTGGGATCTTCATTTCGTCGACTCCTAATTCGCTAAGAAGGGTCTGTCATCAGCAATAATTCCTATTCTCTTTGATCATATTTTCAGTAGAAAACTAACAAATTCTTATATATATATGCGGTTATTGAAGAATTCCTAAAAAGAATTTTTAAGAAAAAAACACAAAGAACAGAAGATACCGCTCAGTCTTTTAGAAGAGCTTTTTTTGTTCTTCTGTTGGGTTTCTCCGGAAAATTCTTTTTGGATATTCCTCAAAAATGTTAGAGACTGATATTTGGTAAAAAATTAATGGTTTGTACAACTTCCATGGAACTTTCTGATGGGCGAACACAGAATTGCAATCACAAGAGGATGAATACACAATCGTGCCGAGAAGCCTTATATATGTATACAATAATTCTATGGATGGAAAATTCTGTGCTGGCACTTCTGGAGAGAAACAGAAAGTTTCATTTCTTCATTTAACATTTCATTTTAAATGAAAATTAAATCCCTATTTAACATAGAGATTCATCCTAATAGTTTCATAGTCATCTATTTTTTTAAATTTTAGTTTTTAAATTTGAAGCTTTCGCTTGAAAATTCCTTCAAGCTGTAAAACACAAATTAACTAAAAGGTCTGGAACTGAGTGTTTTCATCGAGTCAACATATAAAATGCTTGCAAAATGGCATGAAATGAATGCTATCGCGAATATTGCCAATAAAAATCCTCTCCCTGTCCCCACCTCGTGTACCCCGAGGGCGCTATCGAATGTATGTCACTCACCAAATCTGGCGTGATGGAGGAATGAATTTGCATATCGCCCACAACGATTTTACAATCGCCAGCTGAATCGAGAACGACGGCACAATTGGCAGTGGGGTGGACATGATCGGTGATTAGGGAATCCATGGTGCATATTTTCGGCATAAGACTGCGGATAAATGCACCATTCTGGTCTGCGCCCACAGCCGAGATGAAGCGTGTCCTCCCATGGAGCTTACTGATGGCCTCCGCCAAGTTTCGTCCAACGCCACCAGCTGAGATCTTTGTCTCTGATTTGTATGTAGCACCATTCATCTGCAATACAGATGGATCAAGGATATAAATTGCAAATCTTATCGTTGCCCATAAATGCAGATGGATTTGCCAAAAAATACAACAATTATACGAGGCGAAAAATTGTGCCAATACCGACCCATTTATACAAGAAAATCCTCGACAGAATAAAGAAAAATCACTGTCAGAGTGCGGGGATAAATTGCTTCCCAGTGCCTTGTAATTAAATTTGGACTAATTCCATTTTATATCCATCCAACAGTAAAAATATCCGCACTGTGGGTGTCTCTGCGAAGCCCTCGGAAACACCTTAATTTTCCACAATTTCCCTTTTGAAGTGGCACATATCTGGAAGGCCCCTCTGAGTCGGTTTTTATGCCAAACACACCAAATAAAATTTGTACATTTACAAACAGTCGAGGAAAACATTATGCGCCAGATGTACACAAGAAGAAGGCATGTGGAATTGAAGGTAAATACTGCTACCTGAAAATTTATTATTAGACACATAGCGACTTGACTGGGCATCGTGGAAATAAGTGTAACAAATAGTACCCCAACCGACACGTGAGTTAATGTGAGGTGCACATTTCACCAAGAGAAGCCCTCAGAAGGAATTCAGGACACCCCACATAAATTTGCACTCAAAACAGAGAAACATGTATTTGGCCCAAAGAAAACTACCCCAAGAATGTGTTAGAATTTCTTACAGAGAAAAAATGATGAAAAGGAATTCCGGAGGTGAAGAAAAGAAAACAAGGACTCTTCATGCTGGTGTATCTCGTGGGCATTACCGTAATTTCTGTTGGGCCATTTGTGCGGAAACTTTTAAGTGTTGTGCACGCACAAAGAACATTCACAAGAAAACGAGAACAAAGGCAGCTAAAACTGAAATATTACGTTGTGGGCCTTCGCAAGATGCTTGATTTTCTTATGCAAGAGAAGATCTTGTTCATCATATCGTACTCAAAAGTTATATTTTTCGTTTAAACAATATAAAAATTTAAATCATAAAAAATGGCGACTTAAGTTATTACTGCTTTTGATGAGGCATTTTTGAGTTGATGAAAAATCGTTTTAGTCAATTTGCTAATATAAACTTTCTGGCATGAATGAAAGAAAGTCTATGGCATAAAAGTATAAATGTTTGTTGGCAGGCACTTCATTTTCAGCTCAATTTAATTGTAATGAGGATTCGAATGTCTCTCCTGTGAATAGGTCTATATCATCGATATCAAGGAGAAAATCCAATTACTGAGGGAGTTGATGGGGTCGAGCACATACTATTTTCCCCAAATTCAGCCAAAAAGAGAACAAAAACTCGAGCACGGCGGAATGTGGAAATTGAAAGTCCTCGCAAACACGGAGCTCTTGCCTAGCGTAGAGCGAGATTGAGGAACAAAGAGAGCAAAGTGAGAAAAAATAACAAAGATTGTATTTGAAGTTTCAGCAATTATTCCAAAAGTTAGCTACGAAGGGAAAACTTTATGATTCTCTCGGTGCTTTATACATAGTGAAAAAAATTATAATATACTCAAATAACAATCTCACATTGTTCTTTTATCCACTCTTTTTCACTATCTTTCATGCTATCGTACACAGATATGTTTTATTTGTTATTATATTTACTTTCTAGGAACCTAAATTTATTATGTTTTCTTTTTAAGATTTATGGGTGTAATTAATACAATGGCCAAATTCAGATTGCCCTGTAAAATTCACTAAATAATTCTGATAATTTCTGGTCGGTATTGTATGTATTTATTCGGTAAAACTTAATTAGACTCTCCAAAGATAGAGCTAGAGAGAAGACAGGTAATTGTAGTGATATTGCATAAATCTACTATCAGCAAGTTTGATCAAGCTTTTGTTGATTAAAATGTGAATCACGAATTCTGTAAGCATTGTATGCTTATCGCTCTTTTCCTTTGCTTCGTTTTTTTTTTACTCTTGGGAAGATTGTGCTCATTTCTTTCTCGACCCTCGAGTATATCATAAAGGAGAAACAAGATAGCAAAGCTGAGACGACTGCTTTGGGTGTTTGGGTTAGGATGTGTAAATAAGTTGAGCTTTTGTAAATAACGAGAACCGCGGTGAAAGCTCAACACATATACACCTTATGCCATGGCCTTACACATCCACCCAAAAAGGGGTTGAGGCTGATGCTCTTTCACACGCAAAGCACCCATATATAGGGTGAATTAAATTATGTCTGCGTACTTTATTAAATACACATGTGAGATCCCTCTGTCCCATCCACAATTGAGAACAAAGTGTCACATAGTGATTGTGAGAATCACAACGGAGGTGATGAACTCACTAGAGAGGCGTCTCCTGAACCTTTTCCTTTTCTCAATAAATAATGAAGGCACCGTCAATTATTCCATATATTTTGCATAAACAAAGTTTGTTTTAACAAGAACCAAAGTTTACTGTCTCTAATTAAATCTCATGGTGAGAGATAAGAGGTGAAAATTCTTCATGGGAAATATATGGTGAGAAATATAAATCGTTTGTCTAACTGGGATATACTTCTTCTCTCGATGGAATTCACAAAATCCCAAATAACTAATTTATTCCCTCTGAGAAATTGAGTGTTACAAAAAGTCTTATCGCTTCATCTCACACTGATTCCTCCGCCTTCTCCACCGCCAAGACACACACACACACCATCTGCCATGCATGATTGCCAGAGAAGGTGGAAAAGCTACAGATTGGATGATGGAGAAAAATGTGGCAAGAGAAAGGGTGGTAAAGCCACCGGAGAAACTCTCAAAAGTCGAGATATTGATTAAGTATCCCTCAAGAGAGTATCATAAGGTACTTTCAGGAGTATGTTGCAAAGAGAGAAGCCCTCCCTAAAGTTTCCTTGGGTTCGCAAGTGTGAACAATGAGGATGATTTTATTACGGGTGGAGGTGTGGCGAGCAAAAAATAACTGGAGCCCATATGTCAGATTGAAATCACGCAAACAAAATAAATTGAAATGAAAGAAAAATCGCAGGAGAGTGACAAAAGAGAAGGGATTGTGTTCCATGCGATTTCCGGCTGAGTGACATTTGCTGGATTTATATATTTTTACCATTTTTACTAAAATGCTCTCGCACAAATCCGAAAAATACGTATATATTTTGTAGAGAAAATAGAAGGGATAATGGAAATGCTGTGAAATATTTTATTTTAAGCAGAAACATTAGAAATCTTCCTGGTTGAGCAATTATATTCTATTTTTTTTTTAAATCTTTTAAAGAAATTTTCTGGGTTTTGGGATATTTTCTTTCCTGTACAAATAGTATACCTACGTGTTATTTTTCAATTTTCATTTCGAATTACAAAATTCAAAAATCCAATCCATCACACATTTTGCATATTTTTTAGTGCTGATCCCGTAATGTTACACATAAATAGAAGCTGCAAAAAGAGTTGATATAACTTTCAACTTGGGATTCGGTCGTGAAAATCAGTTTATCGTAAACTTTTAACATTATATTTTCTCGTGAATGTTATAAAGTTTGTTTTTCTCGGACAAAATGAAGACTGTAAGTCTTCATGTATTAAAACTATCATATATTCTTTTACTTTTACTCGCTCATTAATGCATGTTTTCACACTATGCAAGCAGTCGTAATTACATAAATTTCTCTGAAAATTTCCAAGTCTACACCTACTCCTATATCAGCTGTAAGCCATTCTTTCTTCACCAAGCAGTGAATTTGAGCAAAGAAAGGGGAGGTGATAGTATCAGTTTCTGGTGTGACAAGATATGCGTGTTTTGGGTGGTACAGACGCGATTGGAAAATGAAATATGATTGTTCTTCGAGTTCTCTCTTTTCTGCGTCGTGTCTTGTGTGGAGCAAAAGTGGCGCCAAACACTTTTCACCCTCACATTTTTTCCTCTGTTTGATTTTCTATTGCCATTCGTCGTTTCATTGTTGTCGTTTTTTTATCCCTGCCTTTCTTATGTGCCCCATGACTTGTGGGTGAGACAAAAACACCATGAAATTCGTCTCAGAGAAGTGGATGGGTGTCCGTGTTGGGGCGCGCGAGGGAGAATAGAACTCAACAGTGGAAGGTTTCTCATCATTAATATCGAAGTAAATATCATTCAAGTGGGCACTAACTAAAATAAAAGACACATAAACTGAACACCATTTATCTCGATGAGCCCCATCTCGTGCTCCATACAATTTCCATGGGATATGTTGGCTGAGTGGAAAAAGTGTGAATACATTTTCGCTGGCATTAACTTGTTGTAATAATAATTATGCGGGGTCATGTGACGTCAGAGGGAAGGGACAAATCTCTATGGAAACGAAGCCCCTCACATCCATCTATTCACATTTCTCTGGCATTATTGGCAAAATGTATGAAACACGAGGCAGGAGAAAGCCACACAGTCTATCCGTCCGTCGCCGTCAGATTACACGGAACCATACATATTGATGATGTTGTCGCATGCGACAGAGAACGACACAAGGAGGAAAAGTGCTCAGCTAATAGAGAAATGTCCACATCTAAGCGAAGCTTTCACTGTTTTTTTTGTGTCTCCACCACAAAATCTCCGTAGGTACTTTGTATAGGAAAGAGTGTTGAAAGGTGAAAAGTTCCGCAGAACGGAACCCCCTGGAGATCTAAAGAAATTGCCATGAGTGAAGTAACTTTTTTTCCGATGAATCATACATTTTTTCTCTAATATTGTAACCATACAATTGTTCCATATAGCAATTTTCCATGGGAATGGATATCAAATGAGACACGATATCCATCGTCACGAACAACCTCTAGTGGGACAGGTTAGGGATTATATACTGCTGAATAAATATAATTTAAGCAAAATGTGTCAGCAGTGAGAATCTTTTGCAATAGTTGTATGAACGTGACACGCCAAAAATGGGGTGAGTACGAGCTATACGGGGTAAATATCTCATTAAACTTTTTAGTTGTTTCAAGAACTACAACACCGACTTTTGAAAATGATTAAAACTGAGTGACATTAATGTAAAAATTCATCAATTTTATTATCATGTAAGTATTAAAAAAAAAAAAGAATTTTCATAATGTCCAGACTTCCTTTATTCAATTGCATTCGCTGTGACTTTTTCACGAGATCAATCGAATAAAATGACAAATATTCAGACATTCACAGATTTATGAGATAGCATATAGGTACTCTTTTTTCCCAAAAGTCCCGAGGACCATTTTGTGGTAAAATTTTGATAATTCCTCCGGGGCTTATGAGTAAAAATCTCATTACAAACGATATGGAAGTTTCAGAGAAAAAAATGCTAATCAACAAAATACAAACTCCAACGTTCATGCTCTGAATACATAATAATATATATGGAGCAATAAAAGTATTTTTCATTCACTCCCACCACATCCCCTATTTTAATCTATCCGTTTCCGCGAGTGACAACCCGGCGTCCCCATTGCACGACACAACGTATATGTATACATGAAAATACCAAATATTATTCCAGACTTTTTCCGTTTTCGCATTTTATTCCCTACAGTACCTCTTGCATTCTTCCGTGGCACCGAAAGCAAAACTTTCACAATTGAGATCAAAGAAATAGCATGCTAAAAAAAATCATTCTTCATCACCCATACACCCTCTGATATAAAAGAAATTCCATTATTTTTATTGACCTATAAAGGCAAAAGGAGGAATTTTTCATACGAAAACGAACATATCCATTTAAATAACTGTCTTTTACATTTAATACCAAACCCATGAAATGTGAATGGAAAAACACGTTATTTATCGTCGTTTTCGACATCAAAATGATTCCAAAATAATCCATATTTCCGAACTAAATAGGATTACTGCGGATTGAAAAAAAAAGACACCAATACCGCGCCCACAAACTTTCCCTTGCAAATCCTCTTTTAGAAATTTCTTTATACCTCATTTATTTAGTTAAATATACATATTTCTAATCAACTGGCGTTCAACCGTGTTACCAATATGAATTGAATTTATGGGTGATGAAACAGAAACTTTCTTTCCCCAATTTTCTTTGCAATATGGGGAATCATATTTCTGTATTTGTCTCTGTTGGTGAAATTATTTAAATGGAAACTTTTCGAAGGGGGATACTTTGCAAACAAATTACAAGTTTTAGGGTTTGACTGAGTTTCATCATGAAAATACATTGAATGTCCGAAAAAACTTTTAATCTCTCTTCTAATTAAATAATTGTAAGGATTGATTTACTTATATACATATACATTGGCTTATTTGACTAAATTATTATATAGATAAAAAACAAAAAGTTGACCCAAATTTAAATCGAAGAAAGATATTTAAAGTTCTAATTACGCATTTTATATCGTAGGTTTTTAAGGAACTTATTTGTGGTTGTTATAAAATTTTTAGGATCAAAAATCTCGAAACAGCCAAATAAAGTTTCGCAATGAAGTTTTACTAAAGTTTTACCATTGAATACACTTAACAAGTCACTAACTTAAATTAAACTTTAAGGCGAAATATAGTCGAATAGGAATGTAATTCTGACATCATGAACAAATTTCGTTCTAATTTCTAATTGATCAAGAATGATGCGTTCTGAGAAGCACAAGGAATTATGGTTTGATTGATTTAATTATTTTTCACTTTATTCTAAAAATGTGATTAAACTGGAAAAAAGTATTTATTTGGATCGTTTCAACGGAAAACACCCAAGATAAAGATTCTTTGGTTTCGAGCGTAATTTCATTTATTTCCTCGTCATTTTCATTTTGTACGGGAGTAGACTTTAAAATTAAAACTTCGTTTCAAGCATTAAATCTACTGTGTGAGAGTTAAGCAGGTGGGTGGAAAATTACTCTGTAAATTGGAGATTTCAGAAACTTCCAATTAGCAGTGGAGTTGCCGGGTGGCTTGGCATTACCTCCACGCGATTTCAGCAATAATTTTTAGCAGCCGTGAAAAAAAAGAACAAAAGAGAAAAATCCACCGACAACAATTAAGAATAATTAATATTGATTAGGAGTCAATATGCTGAGAAGTGATGCTTGGTAAAGAAAAAGTTTCATCATGATGTAATTTATCAAAATTAAGTAGGACCGTCTTGTTATGGCGATTATGAAGTGTCATCTCTGTACACTAACGATGATATCAACCGTTACGGTGTGTGTTTTTCGTTATGGGTGAGAAAATACCAGAACATTTGCCGGAAAATGTCACTCCTGCAGAGAATATTTAATTTATAGTGAGACTCCTGATGGTGCTTGCACACAACTCATCACCATCATCGATCAACACGACTTCCATTAGCCTAGGACACGAAACCCCCTTTACAAGACGTACGCCAGGCGGAGGGAAGCGAGGTAGGGCGTGGAGACATAGAAAAAGTGAAATGCATGCTTGGGTCCTCAAGTGTGTGTTGTGTAAGAAAAAGCTCAAAGCTCTCCTATGCGGGGCTTTTTCGCACACACACCCATTCTGTTATGCCTTTTCTTAATCATATATAGCCGTCTCTCTCTTGTTCATCCCTTATCACGGTACAGCAGAACTGCCATGTGGGTTATTTTTGTGGAGATTTCAGCAATAATTACACCATCCTGAGATCCATTAGGATAATTAATGCTGCTACCAATAGAACGTGTCATCAATATAAAATGTCTCAATGTAATTAAATACCATTTGACTCTTCTGGCTTGTTTTTCATCCCCTTTCGCGACAATCTACTCGTCCTTTTCCTTTTCCTGCACCAATACGTGAACGGATTCAGTAGTCTCAGATCTGTCTCCTTTCCACTCCCAACATGTACGGGCTTTATAGAGCATTTCACACCGGTTACAGTCAGTTCAATTTCAGAAGCGGCACAGAATGGATCTGTGAATTGTGCTTTTTGCCAAAAAAAAATCCCAACAACTGAGAGTGTTTCACAAGCCGTGAAATTACTAAAATTTACGCAGTGTATACACACGATGCTCCCTAACCGACAGTTGAAGACATTGATAAAATAGAGATGTCGTAGAGGGAAAGTGTTTTCTGTGCTGAAAAATAATTAATTATCTGTGTCGTATGGTGATGATGTGTAGGAAAAATTGAAAAAGCAAAGTTGAAAAAAAAACGACAAGGTGAATAAGTTACTGCTGCCTGAGGTGCGGCACCATTTAAATTCACATTTCATAAATATTCATATAAACAGAGAAAGAGAGAGTGAAGAAAAATTTGGAGTGCAAGAAATATTTTTTTCCTTATCCTCCCTTCGCGAGGAAAATAAAACGAGAGTGGAAAAGTACTTCTTTGAGAGTGGGGACATTTTTTTTCGCCCTATAACATTCCATAAATTGTCCAACTTTCAACCCAACGAAAATGATAACTTTTCTCATGCCTTTGAGAAGCTCTAGACACCTTCTCATATTTTCCCAGGTCTCCACCACCCCGCCCAGATTCCCCCTGAAAGAAAAACATCTAATTTAATTATTGTTACACGAGAGATATTTAATTTCGAAACAGCATAAACAGTGAAGCTGTAAGAATAAGCATCGTGATAAACATACATTTGAAATTATACCTTCTCAATGGCCCAAAGTGATCTGTTGCGTAGCAATTAAGAGCATATGCGATCACTGTGTGCTAATTAGAAAGCATACACTCAAAGCATCAATTTTCTGTACCAATTAGCCATGGTACTGGTTGTAGAAAGTTGTTTAAATTTAATTAATTAATTACATGTTGATTACTCGCAAAACTGGGGTCGCAGGGTATTTTTCACCCCCGCCATTCGGCGATGAAAGAGTCTCCCTTTCTCTCGCAAATTCACACCAAATTTTTCCACTTATACAGTCTTAGAACACCCGAAAAATCCGATGAATCATCTACGAAGAAAAATTTTCCATTTGCCCTCACTGTAAATTAGGTGGAAAGAAGAGTAATATTCGTGTTTTGTGGAATATTTCACTATCATTGCATTTGAAATTTTATATCGTGCCATTTGTGCGAAGTGGAAGTGATATTAAAGATTACGGAAGGAATTTTGCGAGCCAGATATTGCCGAGAATCATGGCACTTGAAAATAAATGACTCAACTTCATTATTGTAGAAGAAATGTGTAGTAAAATGAAATAGGGGAGGTGTGGGTGATATGGATTCACTTATCACAGATTTGCGATTTTTTCTTCAAAAGTTGAAATAAACAAAAAATAAACACTTTATAGAATAATCATGGCGTATTGAATTTTTAAAATAATTGATTAGATATTCAGGACTGTCTGTACATATAACATGTTTATCTCGCGTTCCCAACATCGTCATTCGTGGGAGAAATCTCAGTGTAAATAAAAATTTTCTGCACTTTCAGACAAAATGAAAAAGTCCACAAAAACTCCATGATATTGTACTTTCAGGCACGAGGAATTGCAATAAAGCAATTCAAGTATCGTGCATACTTCAACATTAAAATATTAATAAACCTCTTTTTCATATTTTTCCTCGACATCTGTGTAATTCCGGTTCAATATCAATTCCAGATTCTTAGGGTGGAGGGGTCACATAAAAAGATATAATACAATACACATGTTTTGAGTTACAGGAATTTGTAATTGGATTGTGAAGAATTGGAAAGCAAAGAATGTTCAATCTGTAATTAAAATTGTACGCCCATTCAATATTCATTTTATACGATGGCTTTCATTTTTATTATATATCGGATTTTATTGAAAAAAAAAATATACCTCAATAAGCTCTATATTTGCATTGCTCAATGAAACGTGATTAAATTTTCATCCTCTATATGGCCTTTTTTGTTTTATGAAATAACTCTATTGGAAGCGTAAAGGATTTAAACACAATTGGTATTTACATTGAAGTACCTACCTATTCAAAAAATTAATTCACAAATTTCCCGCAGTGTATTGCTTAATATAATTTAAAAAGCAACATAATGCTTTATTGCATACAATTTTATATCAAAAAGTAGATAGGATCAAAGTATTTTTAGTGAGTTTAAATTAAATCGTGCATTATCGCATTAGATTGGGCATAAAAGTTTTTGGCACTAAATTTATACTAAAGCATTGTAGGTAGCAATGTGATTTTTCGTATTTTTCCCACAGTACACACCTATGGTATTTTCCAGAATATAAAAGCAGGTGAATCAGTAAATTCAACATTGATTTCAATCGATTCTTTCAATTTCCCTGGCACATATGGCAATGATATGTAAAATTTCATTTCCAATTTCCTACAATATGAATGACAAACAGAAATTCTCTCTTCAAAAATGTAAAAATTTCTAGAAAATGTGTGGCATTTCTAGCTAGACGACTGAATTGCATTTATTCCTCAATCTGTACATGGAAAATTCTATCTTGTAGTTATGTAGAGCAAATTCATCTGGGAGGAGATTTTTTTATCCCCCTGTCCTGCAATTGAAGTGAACACTAACGTTGTTCCTAGGATAACAATTAACAAAACTGACTCTGAGATTTTTTGTGGCTGTACAATGTTCAGAGAATTGATAAAAGCCCACTCCAAACGATCCGAGAATCCATTTGAAGAGTCTAAATTGGAATTTGAGACTTGTGAAAAAGTAGAACATTCATTTTGACGGGAGGCATGCAAATTTCGGTGCTTGACGAAATGAAATTTTGAGTCTGAATCCGACAAGTCTTATCCAATTGCGATATTAAATTGAACATTTTCCTCGTTTCCACTTGACTTCGCGTGTAAAAATCAATCTACTCAAATATGTGTACATCCACAATTTTTCCGCCCTCGCACCCCTACCCACACTGGCTGTGTGTCTTACATAAGAGTCAGTGGTGGAGAGAAGTCAGTTTCAATTGAATGTCCCCCAAGTCACCCATTCTCTCTCGCCCATCCAATGGTTCCGGAAGTTGGCCAGACACACACACACATATACACACATTTTGCCCTCCCTTGTAGCTGACAATCCCAAATCTATGTCAAATATGAGAAAATTTCATGTTTTCGCTTGAGACATCAATTTTTTCTATCGATTTATTTCCATGTCAGACATTGTTTGCTACTTTAGCGACAACTTCCTCGTCCCCGGGATCCACTTGTCCGATATTTATTCAGTAATTTGATTTATAGTTTCACAATCGTTTCCTCCGCACTGAACACAATGTAAGGACATCAAGTTAAAACAAAGAAGACAAGAAGGACACAATCTATCATATCTGATGGAAGAAATTTTTTTTGCGCCGCTTCAGGGCTGGGAGAAAAGGAGTGGCCAATTTGCTTCAATTTCTCATTAACTGGAACTTTATCCGGTCATGTTACATTTCAAAATAATTTTCATCCTTTCAATATACATTTTCTTTGCTTTCTTCTTATGATTAAAATTTGAAATATGTTCAATAGAAATTTAGAAAAGTAATAAGTATTAAATTGCAAAGGATTTTCCAAGAAAGACTAATAAAACTGGACAGGTCATCTAAACACTTTTTCACGCTAGGGCGATAGTTAATCTTGACTTTGATGGGTGACAAGGATTGGGCTTTGTCCGACACCAATGAAAAGCTAATCAAGACTACACTATGTATATAATTAACTTATTTTCTTTCACCTTAACAAACACAATACCCCACCATTAGAGTAAAATTTTCTCCCCGCAGTAGCTTTATTGTAGTTTAGCACTTAAACTCTGTTTATTATAATTTTCTCCTTATTTATCAAGCAATCATGACTTGTTAGATCTATTGATTTATTATTTATTCTCTCCCAACCATTTTTCTCACCAAATAGCAAAATCTACACGAAACCAACTAATCAGGACAATTAAACTGTGTATATTTAACTAATATCAACTCTCAATTGATTAATAATTTAATTAGAGTTGTGTAAGTGAAATTCAATGTGTGTGATTCTCTATGGGTAAAAGTTCAAGTGAGATAATATACCAGAGATAATAATGCCCATATGACATAAAATTGATTATTATTGTTGTTGCACATAATTGTGGCGTATAATTAACAATTATATCGAGAGTGATTTCACTGACAGTTAATCAAAGTGGAAAACTGAAAAAAGAGAGGAAAAACACATCATAACATATTTAACGAAGTGGCAGAAAATCAAGGGTGAACAAGGGTGAAAAGGAAAATAACTAAAGAGAAAACTCTATAAATTGGACAGCTGATAGCAAAATCAATTTGCACAAAGTGTAAGTAAAATATAAATTTAAATCTAAATTGAAATCAGTCCAGTATATGGAAAAAGTTTAATAATTCTCTTCTCATACAATATTGATACATTTATTTTCTCCATGAATATTTTCCATGGTAATTTTCACAATCCACTTTCAGCGTCATCAGGGCGCATGGATAGAAAAGAGCAATCGTGAATTTAATTAGTGGTTGTCGATTTAAAAATATTTCACGATCTATCTAACATCAATCTATACGATAAAAAAGTTGTATATCTCGTTTTCCAACTCCTCACCTTCCTTCCCCACCTACACCAATTACATTCGTCAAGGTGAATTTTCAGCAGAAATAGCACAGTATTATGAATGATAGGAAATTGACGAAAAAATTTGCTACCAATGTTGAATTCACTTATATCCGTCTTGTTTTTTTGCCCATTACAAAAAATCGAATTTCGAAGATATGGAAAACTCTCTTTTCCATTATAAAATACGTCAAATATCGAATAAATTGACAACCGAGAGACTATATACAACTTGCCTTGGAAAGGTATCTCAGTGACAATTTTATCTAAGACTTGAATTGCGGTCGTAACAAAAATATCGTTATGCCTATGTGATAATAAGCTCTATATTTCTGAAGCTTCTTTTCACGTTTTGTACTCAATGATTCGTCGAATCTCATACATAAGCAGAATTTGAAAAGTTATTGAGAGATCGTCACAGAACGAACATGTTGTAATGGAAGCATCTCTGCATATTTGATAACTTAGAACAAAGATTCTGATCTATATTTCATCTACTTGTCACAGAACGCAACATAGAAATTCCTATCAAGCAATTAGGGATGATGGAGAGACAGATGTCTAATAACTCCCGAATAATTCCATCGTGATGGAATTTCAGGGTTGTTTCTATTAGGCTGAAGTGGGTGAATTTTATCAGCATATACGGTGGGTGGTATACGCCCTAAAGAGAGCTTTGTGTTAATATTCTCTTGAGATCATTTTCAGCATATAGTATGCCCTCACATTTTTGGTGAATGTGAGAAAAGGAAGGCGCTCAAAGGGATATATTCAGGGATTCACAGCCACCAAATTAAATATTCAATTGACTGCGGGCAAAAATATACCCCAGGATAGAAATGAAAATAAAATGAAATAATGCAAGAGGCGAGATATGAAAGTCTTCTAAGAGCACTTTAGGACTCATCCACGCGAAAATGGAATAAAATTTATATGATTCTTTTTCATGACTCACAACTTTATTTAGCCTTCGACTAAGAGATGATACAAATTCGGACACATTTATACCGTGAACGGCGAGATATATAGAGGGAAGTTTATATATCATTAAGGAAAAAAAAAGAATTAGGAGCATCTATTATGGACTGTGGGGGAGTTACAGTGTGGTGAAAAAGATATTTACTTATGGAGTCTTATAACACACATTATAACATTCTGTATAGTTCAGTGTTGAACTTGAAAAGCTCATTTTGTAAGCGTGTGTAAAACTAAATGCGAAACAAGTCCACAATACAGAATCATTGACCATTCAGGGATGACAGCAGGGAAAAACAAAACTATAAATCAACTAACTTCTTCTCCATGGACATAAAAGTTGACGATGACGGAGAGAAAATCGGATTGATGGTAGCTTTTATCAATTTGACTAATTATTCCAACTTTATACCAATTGATTGACAATGTGTGCGGGTAGGAGGAAAGTTGAATCCATCCCCATTTGATTATTTCAGTTATTTCATACGACATACACGGAGAAGTTTATTATACATATATATACGGTATCCTCATGTGCACAGATAATTTCTGCGAGTTTTCCATTTTGTCGAGAAACTTGAGTCTATCGATTCACCGCTGTTGCCACGGAATGCCATTGCAAGAATATTTTTATTGTGTCAGACCAGCTCTGCTAAACTTTGAATTTCATGTGCAATGAAACTTTTTGCCATTCTCAAACTTCCAGAATGATAAACTATAGGTTAGGGTAAAAACTTATAAATTTAAGCATTGTTTTGATATATGTATGTGTATATCATACACCTAAAAAATTGAAGAGAAAATTTTCATTTCCAAGAAAGATTAATAACTCCTGTTAGATCATTTGTCAGATGGTAAAAAGAATGGAAAAAATTATAATTTCTTTATCTGATTTAAAAAAAAATCAATAATTTGAAATATATTCCATCAAACATATTATGTTGCAGACATTTTCACTGTCTGAGCGTCTTCCTTTTGCATCTTCTTCAAATCAAATTAAGTGCAACACTATTTAGCACGATAGTCGTTGATTGTAGTTCAAGCGAACGTGAAAATGTCATATAACACTGCTGAAGATTTTCTCTTTTCAATACGACATTCAATTTGAGTTTCATAGCATTTCAGTATTTGTCATGCTGTGAAATGGAGGTGCCTGGTTATTGAGTTAAATCTACTTGAGCGTTGAAGAGAATTTGCTTTACGCTTTCATGGCACAATTTGTAAGCGAGGTGATGTTAAATAAATCAATTCACTCCTTATGCACAGAAAGTGACAAAGATGCTCTGCATTATTTTTAGATGAAAAGAAAAAAAAATGGCAAAAATTATGGAAGAATGCTTTTAGTCTAATTATGCATTAGTGTTTAAGTTTTTATAGCATAATTAAGCGGACAAGATGCGATGGAAAAGACAGCGAAAAGTTTTCAAGATTTAAAGTTTGGAAACTTTCACATTTATTTTCGCAACAATATTTTGAATGCTTCAATTTATATACTCTCCTTAAATTCTACTATACACACTATACATGTAAAAAGATAGTTTCTTATAAACCTAAATTTATAATTGCATTTCATAGCACAACTTAGCATTGTGAATCTTTCGCAACTGACTGGAGAAATGTTAAATATTTTACTTAGATAGAAAGACTTCTCTTCAAAATGAGTTTCTCCAGTCAGAAATCAATTTGAGAACATGTCCAAATGTGATTTGGGTTACAGGAAAGCCACATGATCCACACAAAAATGCCCAATTTCTATTCTTGTGAGGAAATCTAATACAAAACTAGACAGCACAACAGGGGAGTATCAAGAAGATAAGATTCCCGCTTTTCAGCATACACCCTGCTGTGACATTTCGAGACAACTTGAGACTCTCATTGTCTCCAACACGCGATAACGTATTTAATTTCAAATTCCACAGAGTCCTGAAGAAGACACAAACTATTTCACAAAATTGTGTTAAACACGAGAGGTATAAAAGCTATAATCGCTATAATAGTGTGTATGTATATTGTTGGGAAAAATTACGTTTATTTCTCGCAGTGGTAAACAAACACAGCACTTGTGGTTAATGTCTTAGATAATTAATGTTCTCAATTAATGATAACAATTCCCAGTTTGCCAAAAATCTCTGTGAAATTTTGTGTTTGATTTCAAACATATCACCATTCACCATGTTTCTACGAATGATTTCTGATTGATCAAATAAATTGCATATACATAAGAATTGAATTAGGTATTGTGGTTATATCTTCAAAATATGTAAAGTAGAGTGTGCATATGTGAATTTGCTAGATCACCTACAAAACGGCAAATCTATGTAGACCGAATGTGACTTTAGGAATCCGAAACTACCCATCTCCAAAATATTTTTGAATTGCTAAACCTATCGTAATGAAATCGGTATGGGTAAAGTTGTAAGATAGGCCTAGGATATATGAGAACTACCTCCTATACCCCCTCTTGGTTTTACGCATACAAAGTTCCCATATATTTCTTGATTTTTTGTCAACAAAATGAACTGTTAGCGGTTTCTGATAACAGTTGGTCATTGCGGTCATTAATTAATTAATTTAATGGACCCAAGTCACTACAAACCACGAAAAATACGTGAGCGATCTGCGCTGGGGGCCACTACGAAGCTTACTGTTTTATTTCATGCCTGACACAGGGTGGTAGACTGGGAGGACTCCGACGGGTCGACCGGGTCCTCCTGGCCCTCGCAAACCATCTTTTGCTTGCCGCACTGCTAGATTAGTAACCTCTGCCTTTCCTGAATGATCCCAGCCCAGACCTCCCCCTGTCCGCGGTTTTTATATTGTCCGTGGTTTCTATACGGACCTTTATTTAACTTTTAACTTTTTAATATACGCATGACTTACTATTATATAACTTGTAATTTTGTAACTTATAACTGCCGAGCAGCCTTTAAGGCTAGGCAAAACTTCTCTCTATTGAAATCTCTGCCTTGTCTCTCACATTAATAATTGTATAGAACAATTGCAAAACATACAACCAGTGAAAGGACTTTTCCATCGTTTTGTCCTGGAGGTTGGTATCAACGCTAAGACGGCGATGGTCGCATGAATGTGAGAGACTGTAAAAACTGATTTTTCATAGATGAATAAAATAAATGAATGAA
>CAKKOB020000370.1:6004-22826 GCA_918844115.2 Phlebotomus perniciosus | reverse complement strand
GAGATGATTGTGTTCAAATTATAAATCTCAACGAGATAAGATAAGAAATTAGGCCGATAAAATTTTCAAAATCCTCAGCAAAATGCTTAAGGATTTGATTCATTTTGCATCGTTTTTCGCATTATTTGAATATTTCCCTCTAAACATATTTAATTTAACTTTAATATCAAAGAAAACATTATTTATCAATTCCTCATATAATAGCAAACAAAATATTACCGATTTTGGATTTCTCCAAATTCTGCATTGATAGAAAATCGAGTTTTCTTTTAGTGGCCCATAAGTCGGGCATGGCCCATGAGTGGTGACGCCACCCTATGTAAGACCTGTATAAACTTATTAATACCTACTCCTATCAAAAATGTATGAAAGAGTTGTGCATTATTCATAATACGCAGTGAAGAACGTACAATCCGGAAAAGCGTGTTATAACGCAATGCAAAAAAATTTTTTTGCATCCAAGTGGTAATACCTACACCTACACATAACTATAGAAGTTTTACAGTTGACATTTGAAAAAGTATCAGTTTTCCTTTCGTGACGATGAAGCATTTAAATTCACACGTATACCTACTTGTGCAAAATAGATACATATATAGACCATTTCAAGCCTCGTTGAACTCTTCATATATACAGGTTACAATTGTCATTGGAAATACGAGACATATTAGCAAATTAAAATATCAGAGGTAATGGCTCATTTGATATCGCAGTAAGATCAATCAGAGGGGGTGTAAAATTGCTATACACAAATTGCGGTGAGACATGGAATAGAAGGCACGTGGCGAAATTTTTTCTATTTCCTTCACTTTCGCCCACCTTCGGTGCCTGTCCAGCGTGAAACCCCATCAAGATCGCCAGGTATGACTTAATGTGATTAAAAGTAAATATTGAATATTGATTAAACTGATGCGATGTAGCGAAATGTTTACAGTGCAGGTATAGGAGAGTAAACAGGGATGAATTACCAAGTTCGTTTGCGGGGTATTGGTGCTAGGGAGGTGCCGAAGGCTAAATATAAATTCCATCTGTATGAATTTTGTGTAATAAAATCGATGGAATGTGTTGGTTTTGAGGGCGGTGTCTGACCAAGTTTCCCAACAAGAATTTTCAGACGCGCAACCTTGGATTTGATTACACCCATTAGCGTGTGATACACTCGCCGAAAGCTCAATTTTCTCTTTTTCATATTTAAATGGGGTATTTTCCCGTCCAAATATTTTTTTTCGCACCATCCATCTCTTCTCCAATCAAAATAATCACTATTTTCGCAAGTTTCTCCACTCACGATTCTCATCAAAGCACATTAAGCGTGATTATTTTCTACAATTGCCATTTTAACATTTAGTCAAGAAGCCACTGTTAAAGCTCTCACACTCACACAATAGAGCGTTATAGATATGCAAAGACACCGACAACTCAAACAACAATATATCATTTCAATCATTGTGCTTTTCCACAATGAAAGTGTACGAAACAGTGAGTACATAAAACAGAAATGTACCTATAAGTTGAGAAATAAGAAGAGGATACCTTCTTTCAAGCCTTTTCGTTGTCTCGAAATTTATCACTGTGGCACATTAAGTCAAGCAATAAATTGCTGTTTGCAAACAACTTGCTCTATCTTCTTTATATATATTCCAAAATGTTTGTGTTGTGCGGAATTCAAAATAATGACTAGTCATAAGGAGAACATGAAAATTGTTTTCAACGCCATATCATTTCTTTTCTGGTAGGTATTCGATTTAATGCCGAACTCTCAGTGAAGTCGTAATCGAGAATACATGTCTGGCATCTGGGGTGGTATAAAAAGAGAAATTAAGATCAAAACAATGTATATTTCATGCTGGGAAATTGCCATTTATGACAAATTGACAACGTTATCGCATTTTAATCAAAATCTCATTAATATTAACAATCTGCGTGACAGGAAACTCGCTCACTTTCAGCCATTTTCCATCATAAACATCAAGTTTCAAGTCCTTTCACACAAAATCAATTGGAGTGGTTTTTTGATTAAATTTGAAATTATTGGAATTTTTCCATACGCTGTGAAAGAATTTATATTTTGTCATAAACAAGATAACCTGCCAATGTATTTTGTAAAATTAAATGCATGAATATTTTGAGCGGAAATGTTCCTGGTCAAAGTTGACCATAAGTCAATATTTTGGATATGTTGCGGAAAAATCAACAAATTTTACGTATACACTTTTATGGAATAAAACATAATGTTTCCTGACTGTGCGAAAATAAAACTTCTTGTCAAAATAATTTCACCTCTAAATATATATTTTACGCCAGTTAACTTTATATTTCTACAATTTATACATATGGTGTGCCATCAAATTTTCCGCAGTGTTGTGCTGAGGAAGATTCAAGTCCTTTTTTACGATGAACACCCAATGATTTGGGTCATGAAAATTACTTTTACATCCTTTTTGTCGCATGCCTTTTTCCTCAATTCACGTTCATTTTTGCGCATTATCACAATCTTGTACGAGGAATTTGTCATTAGTCCTGTATAATCATTTTTCCAACATGTGTGAAAATTGAGACATTCACGGCTTTTTGAGCTAGGGAACATTTCTATGGGAACTTTCATGCTCTACGATTACACTAATGTTCTCCAATAATGAACATTTCATTAAATTACAACCACTACATGAGAAGGAGTGATGAGTAGATTTTATTTAACACTAGAATTGAGATGTTCTCAAAAGTATTTGGTGAGTAGGAAGAGTAAAACCACAATGTCGTTGGCAAATGACTGGCAAAATCTGGAAAACATATTTGAGAAATTATAAAGAGACGATTATCTAGTAAACAAACTACGACTCATCATGTGTTTATCAATTAAATGTCATGGGAAATTCAATGAAAAGCCGGTTTTTAATTAAATATTTCACAAATTATTTCATCAAATCAATAATATTTCATACCTATGACCGTCTATAGAATAATTCAATATTCCTGCCATAATCATCCTCACACTCTATCAGAATGAAAATAAATTGTTTACCATTCGAATCCGATTAAATTACACCCTATGGATTTTATATGTATATTTGAACATAACTATGACGATTTATTCATACACAAATGGACTAATTTTTAACCGGAAATATTCCCGCATGTGTGTTTCGTAACATGTAACGCATATAATTGCTGTATGGAAATCACGAATATGCAAATATCATACAATTTTCTGCTTGTATTTCGCCAACATAGGAAAATGTCTCAAATAAAATATGCCGCATGCAAAAACATCTCTATACATTTCGCAAGAAGTGAAGATAGCACTTCTTGATTCACTGTTTTATATGTATAGAAGTTGATGTTCATATCTTGAATTGTGTTTGTCGTTGATATAAAAGAGGCAGGAAAATAAAGCTCACGAGTCACACAAAAAATAGTCGGGACAATCCTCAATTGGTGGCTAAAAGTGCATGGTAATGTTGTATCATAAATCATCTCCTCAAACTATAATTCTACCCACATCTCAGCCTCGCAATCACCCTCATTTCTTTCAACATGTTACATATGGATTGCCTCCTCGGCAACTCCATCTCCTCAGGGAGTTCAAGCAGTCCGTGAAGCAAAGAAATGAAAGATGAAATAGAGTGAGACAGTGAGAAGAAAAGCGCACTTCTTGCGAAAATTTATCAAATATTCTATCAATTCTCAATGAATTCCAATACCTAATACACTTAAATTAATGTCTCTCGAAAAAAAAAATGAGTTTTAACGCCAGAAACGTGCTGATCGAGTTGAATAAATTGCAACACATAAATTATATAAAGGACTCCATATGGTATAAATTCACAGACGATAAATTAAATATGAGATTGTGGATTTTTTTTTGCGAAAATTGCTTCCCTTAACTTCACGATAAATTTGCCATAAAAAGGGGAGCTTGTATCAACCGCACAGCATTTTTTTTGCTCAAACTGTTCAGTACAACAGCATGTATTGTATAGTCTGTATTAAAAAATTTCAATTTATATATTCCTTATCGCAATTGTTGATAAATAAAATATATATAATGGGGTAAAAAGAAGAAAACCTGTGAAAATTTCATATATGAAAATTTATGCTTCTGTCATTGTAGCATACAAAATCACTCAACCATGAGTGAGATTTTGTTGTATAAATGAGTCTCACAGTGTTTGTATTTCAGCACTTTCAATACACTCCGCTGGGTCAAAAATCGTATTAAATTTTATATTGACTGGGAAAAGGAGTCCCATGGGGGTGAAGGGAAGCATAAAGGTTATACCGGTTACACGTTTCTTGTCACATAGAGTGAACTTTAGTACTCTGAGAAATTCCCGGGACGATATAATAAATTGATTAGAAAGAAAATATTCACCCCTACTTTAAGGTCTTTTCAGAAAGTCTCTTGAGAATAATGCCTATTCTCTTAAAGCACAAGAATCATCTCAAGAAAGTATAAAATTGATAATTGAACTACATTCCATGGATGATGACTTTTCAAGAACTAAAATCAAAGTTTGAGCTTGAAAAACTCAACATTTATGAAGGCATTTAGGCCTAATGCTCCTAATGAATCAAATAACATTTCAATTATTAACAATTTGTGCGGCTCAATCAATAAACACAAATTAGATAACAGACAAGTTCAAAATTAATCTAAAACTTACGACAGTTGTAATTCCTTTGTGGCAAACTCAGTAATGGAAGCTGCAAATTTTGGAGGTAAAGCATCTTATTGCGCAGAGATATTTAAACATCAAATTATTTTATTCACGACATGATATCATATGCTCATCTTACAAATATTAAAATAACAATTGAAAAATTTAGATTTAAATTTGCAGATTTTGTGGTGTTAATGTTATGAGAATGCATGAAAAAGTTCTCACTATACAATTGCTCTTAAAGCTTAAAAACTCCTAAACTTTTTCCACACAAAATGTTTCGTGGGAACAAAATGCAATTCATTTTAGCTATGTGGTGGCACTATTTATATTTCAGTATACATGCTTTTGAAAGAATTGTAATAGTTTCCCCTGGCTGTAGAATCATTTTTAATAGTTACATGACTACATAAGAGCCTCCACTACGAGCCGCTTATACACATTTCAGTAATGGCTTTTTGGCTCTCTTCAACAATTTCATAAATGCGCCGTTTTTTCTGCGTCGCTCAAAAAGCTTCAGCTGGTATGTCGTGCTTTTTGTCGCTAACTCAAATAGCCGACAACATTTAATTAACTCTGATAGAGTCATATACCTATTCAGTCAGATTTTGGTAAATTTATCACAGGATGAATTCTAAAAAGTCATCTAATGCTATATTATTTCAGTATTATTACTATACGTGGTTGGATAAAAGTAGTGGAGTATTTTATTAAAGCATATAGGCACATTTGAGATAATATACCACTTTAGTAGACAAATTTATCGAACGTAGCATAAAGTTCTTTTGCTTCTCCTAAATCGATTGTCTATATAGCTAAGAAAAATCAAGTGAAACACGAGAGAATGATAGTTGAATGAGAGGAATAGCAAAGAAGAAAAAGAGAGTAGAGAAAAACAAATAAGTAGTGCGGGAAAGTACGACAAAAAGGGGATGTAGGTATAACAAAAAGCGAGCGACTTTTTTCGTCCTTAACTCTTGTTTTTACGATTATTGACTCAGATTGAAAATAACTTCCCTCCCTGAGACACTGTCGGAAATTGCGATGGGTTCCACTAACACAGTCATCCAACTATGTCTTTTTTGCACCGCATACAGAAAACTCCCATTGATTAGAGTTTAGCTGGAAATATGATAAATTACAATTTTCACGGACGTTGCACACAATAAAAACTATTTCATGTTAAAAATTATGGTGCAAATGGCAGAAATATAGTGGAATTTTATGGACAGTAGGTACTTAATATGCTCTCCAAGCTCACATTATTTATCTATCCCGCGTGAGTTTGCACAGCTTAATCCTGATCATAAACAAGTGAAACAAGTAAAAGATAATTATTGTTGAGAAGCTAATCTCATGCAATATCGCAATTATCCTGGATTACCAAACAGCAACATTACCCATCAGTCCATCAATTTCCCACATAAAAGGATTTATTATTTGCTATAAATTTCAACCAAATTCACTCAGCATGACTTTTGTATTGACTTTTTAGCTCAATATCACAAATTGTGGTTTTAAGTGATTTCAGCAATAGTTTTGGATTATTTTCGATTGGCGGTGGCTTTGTTGTATTATACAGCCCGAATTTTGTGGAAATTCGTGAACCATTAAATTGCAAATGAGACTTCTAATGCTACTTCATATTCTTTTCCCTCGACAATAGAAAGTGTCTCTGTGGTGAAGTGACTATGGAAAAGTATATACAATGGGTAGTTCCGTGCATGGAAGAATGTAAGGGGAATGTTGCCATTTTAGCTTTAAGAGGGTATATTTAACTTTTGTTGACTGAATTATGACTCTTTGAAAATGCAAAAGTCATGGCACTTCTTGAAAGTTCACATACAATTGTCCCTCATTCCTATCCCTTAATCATATATTATACGCGGTTATATTCAAGAGGAAAGGAAAAAGAACACGGTAGATTATGATAAAGAGTGAATGCTGTGCTTTACTGGTAATGACTCCCTGAGGCAATTGTGGAAACAAATAGGTCAGACTTTGGAATTGCATTGCTGTGCCATGTCGCTATTATAGCTCTTACTTGAGGAAAAGCACCACCTTCTTGGCAATCCGTTGCATGCTTAACACCCATATTTGCAATTCTGCTGGTCAGGGTTCACTACACCCTCTCAGACAGTCATTAATTCTTCAAGCACAACATACATGCAATCCATGCAATACATAAATCACTTTATAGCGTATGCATGTGATATGGGCGCTCATATATTGTCGTTTAGTGTCAATCCATCTGCAGCGATTGCAGCTGATGGTGCAGGTAAATCTCTGATGACAATTTATTCACACGGAGCCTATACCTTCAATACGTTATATTATGAGTATAAATCTCATTCACACACTCTTGTTTCATGTTATAGCAGGTTATAGTTACTCCAACACGGCTCCCATGGTGCTCAATTACTCTTCAACCCCCATCCCCTACAGCTACACCCTCTACTTTCAATCGGTTATATACCTAAATGATCTATTGGCAGGATTTGTTTTGAGTGCCATACCCACATGTTACTATCATCGTCTAAAATTATATACACATGGAAACATTTCAAAAGATTAGAATTACACAAAATTCTGAGATCCTTTGAAATTACCTTTTATAAAATCAATATATGTATAGGTTGTTAAACAGTTTTTCATGCGATAAATAATTCTGTAGCGCGTGCCGGATAAACAGGTAAATTCATAATAAAATTTCCATGAATATCATACGAGATGAAAAGTTTCTGTCACTCCCCGGAAAATTTTCCAAAATAATCCAGCAGAGCAACGTTGAATGCTAATTGGCTCGAATGAGCTATAATGCGATAAGTAAGAAAGTTTTAACTGGGAGAATTTTATATCTCCTCCAAATATACCATCACGTTGTGAATAATTAATCCCAAATCTTAAGTAATTGCGTCAAGAGATGTATAGGGCCACTTGAGATATGCTACGGGGAACTCTGTCTTCATAACCGACAGTGTTAATTACATTAAGGCGTTTTAAAGTTTGATACTTGCTTTAAACCTCACTGAATCTTTAGTTTCCATAGTGAATCCCTTGATTTTCACCTCATTTGTAATTGAGCTTGGATAATTATTCATCTAATCTAGTTTTGTTAGCTGCTGCTTTTTGCTCTTCAACAATATCTTAACTCGATCCTATCTCAACAATCAGCAGAAGGGACTTTACATGACGAATGATAGAAATAAAGTTTCAGCAAATTCTCGTACTAGCAGGAATATACAGAAACAAGGGAATAGCACAAAAAGCAATGGAGAAAAATGGGACTTAATATTTCCATAGTGTCTCCTTGAAAGTAAAAAGATGAATCTCAGCATCTTCATGCCAACTGCCGCGTTTGTTAACGGTATCGCGGGTGGATGTTTGTATAAATCAGAGAGAATCATCATAAAACCCCAAACTCCGGAATATTTGTCTGCACAGAGTAACTTTTTTGTGTGCGTATATATACGCACCATGTTTCGGTATCGTGGTTTGACTTGTACATCGCCAAAACACCCAACTAATCCAATTCCTCGTTGATTTATTGTATCAATCTTTCTGCGACACAATTTCATTCATTCACTTGTTTACTGTCTTTAGACGCTTTGTTCGCCGAAATATTCCATTTTGCCATGACTGGGTGAATACATAGGACTGTTTCGACACTCCCTGTATTAGGGCTTCGCGCTGGGAAATGGGAACACCATTGAGGCAAAAAAAGACAGAACATTGTGGGGCTTTTTTTTGATGACTTCTTATGTGACCACATTATTGGGAAGAACATTCCCCAAATGGAGATCAATGAATTGTAATTTTATTCATGACGTATTTCCAAACTCGCATTTATTTTCATTTTATACAACACCCACATCACATATGATGTGAATATGTAAATGACATTTTCAAAATACTCCGCTCTTGAATATTATCAATTTTGTCCCTCAAAGGATCCAACTTTGTTGTAAAATCTTCCTCAACTAAAATATTCTTCTCATAGAAGACACATTTACTATCATATAATGGTTATCGTATATTGGAAAACTTTCTCCAAATGCTTATAATGTATGTATTTATGGTGAGGTGTACATAAAAACATATATCTTGAGGGTGCAAATAAACCAAATTCACGTCACTGAGACGCCGACTATTCACAATGTCTGTATTTCATTCTTTTCCTCGTGTCTCCGACAAATAAATTTACTGTGTGAGCCAGAAGTCGTTTGTAATAGGAAAAAGAGCAAAGTTCATTGATTACTCAAAGCACTGCATAGCTCTTTTTCTGCTTCTCCCAGCTATTTTATGCCCGTGAAATTAAGGTAAAACCGTGAACCCCGATATAAAGTAATACTGATTAAATTACATTCTCACCCTCTTCACACGTAAAATCTTTTAAGAAAATGTTGTGTACAAAACTGAGGATTAGGAAGCTGGAAAAATCACCGTATATGTTCAAGTCTGCGCATTAATAAAACATTATTATGCAATCTTTTCTCCCTCACATCGCGCAAAATCTAAATAAACAGTAAATAATGTGTTTTATCACACTTGAGACTTTTCAAGAGGAAAAAGGAAATCTAACTTCATCCAAATTGAGAAGAATCCTATATACATATGAATATTTATTTATTTATGCATCATCACAACTTTGCACTTAGTTTTTTTTCCCCGTTCTCTTTATGCTTTACTTTACATTTAACAACCATAATACACGAAAGAGGTCACGCAAATACACCCTTTTCTCTTTATTTACCCAGATCATTGAATGGGAAATTTTAATTTTCATACTCAAATAATAGTGATAGAAATTTACACAAGCAACGCCAGAAAAAATAGACGGAAATTTAGTTTCATATAAAAATGATTTTACTGCATGTTATTTTATATTATGTAAATACATATGTGTAAAATAGGGTGAGCAATGTGCATATCGATGGGCCCCAATATTTGAGACCATCGATATGTGAATTGCCCGGAGCATCCCCAAAACGCTAAATTTTTAACCGGACATGACCCCAGGAGTCCGAAAATACCCATCCCTATATATGTTCTATGTATATCATTGGGTGGGTATCCATCGGGATGAAATTTGGAATGGTGATTATGGTATTTGGAAAGTGCTTTCTGGTCATAATGAATGGTGGGGTAGGTAAAAATAAAGTCAAATACTCTCTAAAACTTACAAGCCATCTAGAGGGAGGGTACCGCAAATAAATACCCCTTAAGACGAGGCTCTTAGCACCTCATACCTATATCTATAAAATATAAAAGATTCAGGTTCGAATTTCCAGAAAAATGTGCCAATTCAGCAGAGTGTGTTAGAGAACGAGCGATATCTGTGGTGAAATCACTCTCAAATGCACAACTTGTTAAATTGACCAATTTTGTGTTCTCTCCGTGTAACCAGAAATATATTGTGATAGCATAGTTTTTCTGACTTTCTATATCACAGAATAAACCGAATGAACATGTAAAACTGGCAAAATAAACAGGCAATGCATGCCAGATTGGATTATTTTGCAACTATTATATGTTCACAGTGTAAACGGTAAACTAAAGTAAAAGGCTTTTATCTAATACACAAAAAAAGCTTTTACACTGGATAATAATACAATATTCTACCACTTTAATGCTAATACATTTATTCTTTCAATTATGACCTCTCATCGTGCATTCACTTTGTCACAATTCTTTTTCAAGTGGAGCAAAACCAACTGTATAATTTTCACTTTTAACAATATACCTACACTTGAGAAACATTCTGGAGCGTACAAAGAGATGATAAAGTGACACAGAGAAAAGAGGAGGAAAAACCCCTAAGAGTATCACTCTTGTCTTTTGATAATCCAAACTTAGCTTCGGCACTAATTGTATTGTAGCTCCCAAGATGCTATTTCGTTCATCTTGTGCTACACAACACTTACAAAAAATGATAACTTAACTATGTGGTGAATATACTGGTAAGACGACAAGAATGCTTCTTCCACTTGCTTCTTTGAAGATACTAAACTTGAGGGAAATGTAAAATCAATTATAAACACTACTAAATAATCAAGGATGTTATTACCTATTCTATGTTCTTTTATTTCTAAAAAGAATCTTTAATTTTGTTTTCTATGATGGAATTTGTCGTTCTTGTCTCTAAAAACAGTTATTACTCACTAAACTAAAATCCTAGTAAGAGAGCAAATTCTCTGTGGTATATCGGGTACATCACAACCCTTGAATATTCGCCAATTGAGACATCAAATCCCACAAGATGAACAACATATCTACCCTCACAGACTCATAATATAATCTCGTACTCTATCCAATTTTCCTTGATTTTTTCCCACTTATTCCAATTTTCATTATATACTATCTATGTAGCATCTTATGAGCGCATGCTACATATTAAACGAAATAATTCTTCACCGAGGAAAAATGTGCAAATTACAAGTCATTGTCCGTTTATTGCTTTCTGTTCCTTACTGCCCTTTATTGGCCCATAGCATAAAAGTCACGCTTAACTTGAGATAACCTCGTGAATTCTTTTGTTAGAGAGAAGGACATGCTCTCCAACTAAATCAACCCCCATATATCTCCTTTTCTACATAGCTTTCATCAATTGATAATCCTTTCTTCTGGAAAATTCGACAGAAAATGTAATAAAATTATATTTAATGATAATCATTATCAATTATTAAAATAAATATTCTAAAATATCTATTCATATTTGATAAAAACTGTTAGAAATAAGTTTAATATATTCTTTATTATGTTTAAACTTTTATCAATTTTCTTAGACTCAAACGCGAGTGATCGTGGTGATCGTATCAAATTACGCGTATGTTCTATCTTTATCTTTATATATTTAGATATCAACGTAAGTACCTATACCATCAATAAAGATGAAGAAAAGATAACTTAATAATAAATGTATGAACGAAACATCAAGCCGTATAATTCGGAGACGTATTTTCTTTATTATTCAGTCATAACATAAAAACAACATTACAAAAGGTACAAGAGGATTTTGACCGTTTTCCGTTGGTGTTTTTAATGTATATTTCCACCAATTTGCCTTAATGGCATGGACCGCGGAAAACCAACATATACATAGTACGGAGATTTTGAGTTAAATTACCCGAAAATTACTAATGGAATTTAACCGAAATTTTAATTACACGTAAAACATGCCACAAATTTTTGGCCTCATTGTGATGCTCTAATTTTTAAATCACAATTGTGGATTCATTTTACAAGTTAGCCCTTGCTTCAAACTGATGTAATATTTCCGAGCGCATTTTCACATAATAGAACATGCTTGGGGAATATTTTTATATTTTTTGTTTTGTCTTATATAAAATCATTTCTTTATAGGTATGTATGTTAGGTACATGTTTGTAGCCAGTAATTGGAGTATTTATTATGCTGTCGTTGTATCAAATTGATTTTTCTTTTTCACAAAATTGACCTACATTGATGGAGAGTAAAACCGTCTGGGAAACACCACAAATTGTTAACTTTTGTGCTAAGTGAAGTGCATGATTTTACTTCCAGCATTGACAATCAAATTAAAAAGTATGCTCCAATGGCTTTTGTTTTAACATTCATGTGGGATTAGGAAGGCGAAAGCTTTTTATAATACATTATAAGGTTAACGGAGGAAAAAGTGTCATAAACAGACTGAAGCTTCTTAAAGACTCTTTTTGAATGCGTAATTATGTATTCAAATTAAATTCTGAATCTTCACTTAAGCATAAAATTTTCAATTGATTTTGAAAATTTAATTTGAATCACGATAACCAAGTTAGAATGGGTACTTATAATTTACGAAGTCTTTTCTCAACATTCAACTGAAGAGTCATTATTACAATTTTTAAAATATACTACACATTGCATTTATAGTAACAAAAACATTAATATTGTCTATATCGAAACAGCTCTTAACCTTAACATCGACTCTCTGATGGACAAAATGCCGTTCTCGAAGAAAATAAAGTTATGTTGCGTTAAATTAGTTGGGACAACTTTTCTAATTACACTGCCGCCGTTATATATTTTTTCTATTCATTTCTTAGTATTGCCTTGTCACGTGAAGTTTAGCAAACTTCATTTGTTTTCATGAAACATTTAATTCGACAGAGACAATAATTCAAATGAATGAATGAAATGAATTAATTATCAGTCACATAATGAACTCCCCTCCTATATAATTCTTTTGATATACTTTTTTGTTTTGATTCATTGGCTTAATATCATTATTTTATTGAAAAATTACGAAATTTACACATTTAAATCCAACTCCATAACATTTTGAAGTAATTTTAACAAATTACATAAATTATGTATAAGGAATGTTCAATGCATGGAAATAGAATGAAAACTCATTATATATAGCATTTTTCTATTTTTGCCATTGTCTTCATGGTACGGATTTGTCCTTGTAACCCGAGAATCATCATTAATATGGACACCCACGCTCCATTTGTGGATAAAGGAAAATCTGCTTCTCTACCTGATGCCAACAATGATATTTTTCAGGAATTCTTACCCACAGAATATTCTGACCACAAACTCAATAACATTTTCCATTTCCCTCAATGGGTCCTCTCGCCTATATTGAAAGGGTTCGCTGTATCAATATTAACTCTGTCTATGATCACTGCCATCGTCAAGATTGTTTCCTAAACCATTTTGGCTCAATTTTCAGATGTAGCGTCTTACAAGAATATGTTCGATTTTCCATCAATATACCACATTGAACCACCGAATTCACAATCACTAAATGTGCGAAAGAAGAAACTTTCAATGCGACTTTCAAGACATTTCCTCAATACCAACACCTCGGAATTCTATCGCGAAAGGGTCAAACAAAATCTTATAAATATTCAATCCGTATAACTTGTACACAATTCTATTTTAAAACGCTCAACCCATTGCTAAAGGATATCCGTCTGCGAAAAAAGGACGACTGCACCGAGACCTGACTAGAAAATGATAATAAAGTAGGACTTTCACATAAAAATATGTAGTATACACACAACTACGAACTGTATAGAGCTATTTTTAGATCAACAACCACTATACCACATACATTATTTACAAAGTTTTACATTAGTCCTGTAGATATACAGGATGCATTTTGTTTAAATATTCAATAATAAATAAATTAAACGTAAACACAATTTTCAATACGTTATAGGTGCATATATTGCCATACTTCACACTCCCCTGATTATTGATTACATATGATTGAGGAGATTTATTCGATATGATAATCAAATATTTGTATTACTCCTAACACGTCACCAACATATTATGTTTCTTTTTCCACAAAACATATAATAAAAGTAATAGGGTTAGTGCGATATTAAATTTTATCGATTACATATACTTTGCATACTGCAGATATTAAAAAAAACGAACGAATAATATACGATCAGAAAATGAAGACAAATATGTAATCTGAGAACTTACTAAAGCTGACGAATCCAAAGTATGTTTTACAACAAATTACCTACTCAAAAACTTGTATAATTAATTAGAAGTCTAACATTCCGAGTTAATTTGATAAATGGGAAAGTTTCAAACATGTCTCCTCAATTTATGTATATTCCCTATATATGTACGTTGGACACACTAAGAGCATCCTAGAAAAGGGAAAAGATGTATCAAGTTGCTAGTTACGACAATAAAATATTTCTTGTAAAGTTTTTCCCTGCAGAAACAGTCTTGGAACTTTTTTTTATAAAGGTATTATCTTTCTTCTCATTTCAGACTATCGCATGAGGATGGCGACACTCCATATAGACCATAGCACCGTGAGAAATTCACCTGATAAGCTCATGTGGAGCAGAATAAAAAGTTGAGCATGTCAAGGGACTAGCAACATTCTCATAAGACGAATCAGAATCAAATCACGAGATAATGCCATGGATGAGATATTTTAATACAGCACAGTATCTAATCTGCGTGGTGCAATAAATTAGAGCAGAAAACATTAAGGATATATACTAGAGGCGAAGAAGCTGGAGTCAACATTGTGCGCAATTATTATTCAATGAGATACACATCATAATTCATCCTTCATTCACAACAGCTTTCTCCATCATTGTCATCCCCTATGAGCAGCAATCCACCCAGATCCGGATGTGCTAATATGATACGACGAACGTGTAGCCTCAGGATTCATGTTAGTCCCATAAATAAAACTGAAAAAGACAATATGGTTCAGAAGAGAAATTTTTAAAACCCGTGAGAAAGGTGAGAAACGAAGAAAAAAATGGAACACCAAAATGCAAAAATGTGTGACAATGCTGTATGTTTTTAAGCGCATCGTCCATTAAATTTTCAAGCCAACCACACGACTTGTGGTACTGTAGATTTCATCCAAAGATAGACGGGATTGTTGACGAGTTGAAACCCATTTTATTTCTGAATATGTGGTGGATGCTGAGGAAAATGTCGTAGTGGTTAATGTTTAAATAAAAGCAAAAGAAGCAGCAGAAAGACGTGGAAAAGTGTGGAAAAAAAGGCACCCAATGATATATGAGCAATGGAGAACAGTGCGGAAGGAAAAATAAACGGAAGAGAGCGTCATAAATTTATACATTGGACTTGTGGGTGAATAGCTTCATGTCTGAATTAATATTTTCAACAACAATAGACAAGGATATAAAGATCGAGAACCGCATCTGGGGGATAACATCATTAATTCAACACAATATAACACTACACTTCCGCCACTGTGGGTCTGATATTGCAACTGTTGGCATAGTATGAAAATTATAAATTAATACCCAATTTGGAGCGCCATTTGCCAGTGACATAAAATAAATGTGAATGGCATCACGTAAAGAATAGAGGGTGGAAGAGGTATATATTTGCAAAAAAAAGAGAAATATAAATCCTAGGAGAAAATAGCTTGAGAGGAGTGAAAGAACAACGCGACTAGATATCCGGATACAATCGTATTATGCCAAGGTGCTGGTGCAATAAAAAGAAACCTACGGGCTATGTTTGTGATGCTGTCAGTCCGTACATCTACCGTTCGTGAACGGCAGGCCGAGACGGGCTCAAACGCACTTGACACCACGAAATACAGCATCAATAGCTGTAGCAACAATAAAAACAGCAATAGCAACACCATCGGCGGCACAAGTATAAAAAACAATAACATACAGGAATACCAAACGACAGCAATCAATAACATCCTCAATATCAATAGTCATCAGGTTGTATTTGAAAAGCATCTCACCAAATCATCGTCAGCCACACCATTCCACAGGGACGATATTATCCTGAAGCCCAGTCTTACCCTACCCGAAATTGGACCACCCACCACCACTACCGTTCATCAAGTGAGATCAAATCTTGTACTGACGGAATTGAACAACTTCAAGCAAGCACAGGCGACACAGGGGCCAGTGGCCACAATATTGAACGACCTCAGTCCCGTGCCAGCACCAGCCAGAATCAAGAATAAAACGGGCATCCAGTTGAGCCCTATGACCCTCAAGGGGCTACAGACCAACACGCCGGACGCAAAGGCCATGCGGTGAGTGGATATATCAAAACATCATCTCGACCATCATTGAAGGGACCCCATTTGTCTACATGTCCCAATCATGACATACAAGTTATCTCACATCGCATTTATTTATTTAATACACATGAATGGTTCAAACCGTACCTACTTCCCATAGATAGCTAAAGTGTCTTTGTCAAAGTTTAAACGAGTGTATACTCAAAAGTTCACAAACTCATAATAATATAACAAAAACATATATGTAATACAATATGAATATCTTAAAATGTTTAACACTTATCAAATACAAGTTATTCATAAAGTTCGTTCGTGCATAAAACAGTAGGGGTGGGATAAGACATGCTTATTCACACAATTATGGAACACTTAAAAAGTTTAAAACATTGTACTAATGTGTATATAATATAAAAAAATTTAGCGTTAAGTCAAACTATAATTAGCACGAAAACTTCAATTAATAAATATTTTATAAAAAACTTATACCTATTTGCACGACAAAAAATATGTTGAATAAAAACAATTTCAATTCGTTTTCGGGGTAAGCTCTCCAAAAAGTTCTTGAATTTACAGTATGTACTTACAGGCTTTAAATAAATATTACGGATGAGGGAACAGCTTTTTTCTGGGG